>JAMQCK010000342.1:17517-27537 GCA_024196135.1 Pleurotus ostreatus/Saccharomyces cerevisiae fusant | reverse complement strand
TACCATTGTGCAGAGCGCAAGCAGAGGTGCTGAAAACTGACCGTAACCCCCATCCAAAACGGAATTACCGCGCCGCCCCCACCCCTGGAAGATGTATGCGGACTGTGACCGCCGTGCATTGGCAATAGATGGATCATGTCGTAGAGTATCTGCATAATCGATTCTAGACAAATCCGTGAAGAGTCGAGCTGAACAGAGGGGGGCCAGCTGTTGGGTGGGGAACCCTCTTTGTACCCACCCTCCAAAACACCGTGTTTAATCCGGTTTAGGACCAGCGCTTTTGCCCAGAAATGACACTCATGGGTCAAGTATAGCACAGAGAAGGTTCCCTGAAATTTAACCAGGTATACCGGCGCTTTGGACGCTGATAATTCATCAGACAGTGGTGATGGTGGCCCTCTCCCTTCTACGAGGCCTTCACCGCATGTATCGCTCATCATCCTATCGGATGAGCTGCAATTCTGTATGTAGCGCTCTTTATATACACGATATATGATATTAGTTCTTCCCCTGATTTTACAGATGTGGGAACAGTCGGCAAGGCGGCGTTTCTGAAGGGGAGGGTGTCCCTGCTTGTGCGCTTCTTTTCTCGTCCTAAAACATACATTGTGCAGTTGTGTGCACAACAAAATGCAGTCTCGTACTGCAAACTTTTGAGCACGTGTGTGCCGTCGGGTCGCCAGGGACCCATACATGCAAGCCCAGGGCGTCAATAGAGTAGGTTTGCTCAGTAATGTTCGCTCAGTAATTTATGCACCGCCCAGTTCGTAGGTGACATGATGTTTTCTACGAAAAATACAAGCGGCAATTGAGAAAGTCGAAGCAAAATGATGAGAATGGGTCGGTGGAGTGGGGACCTTGGGCGAGCGCGGGCACGCTAGGCCCTGTTAGACGCCTTCGCGTACATTATATCACCTAGAGACTTTACTAAGATGGAGTATACATTATGCACGGAGCGAAAGACTTTACTGAAAGATCTTGATAGATTGTAATATATTATGCAGCAACCCTACTCTAATAACCCCCGAGTGACGCGTCTGGTTCATTTACAGTGGCCGCGTGCTCGAGATTTTGCAGCACGAGACTGCAATCTACTCTGCAAGCGATTGTATCAGGATCATCTCAATTTTCTGACACCTGATTTCCAAGTTAATAGTCCTATATACGGTAACAATAGGGGTCGGTACTCAGATACAATATTCTGAATGTGTTTACAAATTCTCGAAACAAGCAGAAATGAATCTGCATGAATGCGCACTAAGATTCGCGAGACCTGGACGATAATTGAGCCTATTTGGCCGACGTGCCAAGACACGAGGCCCCAGCAAGTGCAAGGTCGGAGGGCATCAACTGACTACTGGTCTGAATGCTACACTGGACATTCAATATTGCCAATAGCCCCAAAGAAAGAAACACTTCTGGCCCTGCGAGGCAGCGTAACCTCCGACTATTCCTCACAAAAATTGATGGACATGTGCTTGTAAGGGCACGAAGTCCCATGTAAAATTTTGAGCATATGTACAGAGACCCGCGCGCTGAGCTCACCAGTGCTCGGGAAGCTCTTATCGAGTAAGACCGGGAAAACAAGTTGCACTTGTTTACAAAGCAAGTCGAGGGCAACCATAACAAAGTCAGAGTTCTTCTGCCTCATATTTCTCCAGGATCTTGCGAAAGGCAACGTCAAAGCTGACGTAAGCGATCAATAAACCCGCACGCAAGTGTGGTGGTGCTTTTTGTTTCTCTGCTCCCACCATCGGACGGAAACGTCTTTCTGTGATTGAGTGGACTCCAGCGTGGTAGTCCCAAGCACACAAGCAGGCTAATACTTCCATTAAAGAGTTCTACCTGCCATGCGACTTTCCAGCATCGAATGTCAGGTTCGGTCGCGCGGCGTCACTCTCAGCGAGTTCGACACCGAATATTCGGGGAGACAATCGGGAAAAAGTTATATCATCTCTCAGGACGAACAGGTTCGCTGACGGTTGCACCGATATGGGCAGGTACTTTTGCTGAGGACTAAGCTGCAGATGTTCTCGATCCACGTTTGTGATGCAGGACAGCAGGCACGAAAAGGAACTTGCGACCTCAACGTCGATGTAATCATCGACGGGCACCTGAAGGCGTACACGATCTTGACCAAGGACGGAGATGATGAGGTAGCGATTGAAGGGCTCACCACCCCTGCTTGTGAGCTTCGTCCCTTTCTGTTCTCCAACATAGGGCTTCTAGGTGGGTAGAGGCATAACATCCCAGCGTGAATACACTGTCCTCATTGATGATAGGCAGACAGACACCTGATCACTTGAAGGCACGGAATCTCGGCGAAATCGTCGTGGAAGTGTGGCGATCACAGATGGCTCCCCATGCTGACGGGTTCTTGCCTAACCCTACCCATGTAGCAGACGTGTCAGAAGTGTCGGAGAAACAGAGCAAAGGACGAAAACATATGGTGACGTTCGTTACCTTCTACCTTTACAAGTCGCACAACCATTGAACGCATTCAGGCTCGGTACACCAAGGCCGATCCGTATACCATCAGATACCATCTACAGTGTCACCATGGATCGGTCACCCATCGCCGTGTTCACGTTTCTGTACAATACCAGAGGTGCGATAATTCACTCTTGACGGTGTCAAGGAGTAACTCGCGCTCCGTCAAGACATACTCCGAGCCCAGAAACATATACCCCCCCCTGATCGCCATTCCATCCGTTGCCCCTCTTCCTCAGGGTCGAGGTCGGTGATCGGATCCAAACGCAAGGCATTCAACGAGCCCGTTGAGGCCATATCGGTTGTAAAGAAAGAATTAATAGATATCGTATCGATCGAGCAACAAGAGGAAGCGGTTCGTCGAGCTGAGGTTGGCTGGCCGTTAGGTTGCCGCATATATCAGTCCAACCTCAT
Source organism: Pleurotus ostreatus/Saccharomyces cerevisiae fusant (assembly GCA_024196135.1). Classification (NCBI taxonomy): domain Eukaryota; kingdom Fungi; species Pleurotus ostreatus/Saccharomyces cerevisiae fusant. The sequence goes on along the minus strand of JAMQCK010000342.1, from coordinate 24,633 downwards.
GTGCCGTTACAGGAGAACCTGCGCCAAGCCCGCGCCAAGCTGTACAATCAGCGAGGGCGGTGTACTGTCAAGTTGGAACAAGTTTCCACTTTCCTCCCAGGCGAGACAATCGATCTGACCAGCGATTGATCCTTTGCCACCAAGACTATGAAGATGCGGGCTCGACAACGTCACGCACCACGTCTCAAGAATACCGGCTGCGAGGCCTTGACCTCGAATCCACGCGTGGAAAGGATGTCAGAGAATCGCACACCGTGCAATATGCAACATGATCTACTATTGTACCTACCTGTATGGATGTAACCAGGCCGTAACCATGAAAATCGCGACAGAGGCAACCAGGCATCCGGGGAACATGACCGGAGCAGAAAGCTTGATTTTTTTTCAGATTTTCTGGCGACAAAATTGCCATACTCGGTATGTCCCAAGGCCAGCAATCTGACCTCCAGCTGTGACCCGTGAAACGCGATCGGGGGCTTGGTGGTCGACCAAAGGGTTCTCCAGGCCGCCGAATGCCACCCGACTATGCCGACGACTCACGCAAAGCTGGCCAGGGTTCTCCGCGGCGCCCACCCAAGGTCTTCAACGGCGTCAGGTAGCACGTGATGCGCATCCATGACATCCCGTCAAGCAGATTGATGTTGCGTGCACATGCATCTTCTGATCACATCGAGTTCAACTTGATGTGTTCTAAGCAATCTTTGGTCCTGAGTTGGTCCTAAGGACCTGCAATAGTCTCTGGGGCTCGTAACTCACAAGACCATTTCATGCTACTATACACGTAATACACGGGAGCTACTTACAGTGGATAGATCGGAAATTAGGACGCATTAGAGAAGTCACTAACGACAGGGCAAGTGAAAATTCAAGTGAAACGTTGATCAAATCAAGCAGCAGCAGAATGAATGTAGGATGGACCGAGAGTCTGCACTAGGCGGCAAGCCGATGATCTTCGCATAGCGTGAAGAACTCGAGAAATTTCTCTACTACTGTATTGTTTCGACCGCAGGTTCGCGTCACAGGTCAAAATGACTTACAGTTGCGGACAGATCAATTGCCCCCTCCTTTTTTTTTGGGAAAGAGCGCCGGGGCGGTCGTTGGGCAGCGTCTTCCAACTCTTTTTTTGTAGATCAATAGAGCGTGTCTGCAAACCACCAGATACGAAGTTGCAAGCGCAAAGGGGGGGGGGGGGGAGGGTGGTCTGCGAGATATACGTGGTATGGTACGTTAGGGCACTTAGCACCATAGGGCCCGTATAAAATTACCAGGGCCCCTGTAAGCTAGTAAGTTAGTAAGTGTTAGAAATGCCCGCTATATGTAAGTAAGTATGGTGTTTGAAACTGTTTGTGAAGAACTGTTTGATACAGCGTTAGAAATGCATTTCTTACAGGTTTGTATTGTACACTGAGGTTTGAAAAGCCATGGACGGTCTCAGAGACAGTAGTTGACGAATTTCGGGGATTATACCTCGATTGCGATGCTCTTTCGGTCCATTTCCTACTCACACGTGTCGAGAAAGGTTGGTCTGCGTCGCAGTTCGGTTCGGCGTTGCGGCACACGCCGACCGCGCTGCGTGCTTGCCTTATTCAAGCCAGGCCATTTTGACGCGCAGAAGCGAAGACGTTGACCCGCTCGAGAAGTTCGTATTAGTTGATGGCAGGAGATTGGAGGGTAAGAGAGATGATCCAGGACGGGGATGAGCGGGAGGGGACGCACTAGAGACGGGGAGAAACCAAGCACGACGCGCCTCATCTCGCGCGTTGACGAAGGTCGTATCTTCCTAGCTTTCGCATCTGCAGAAGCTGAAGAAACAGTGAAGTTAGACGTGCTGGTGAGCGTCGCACCGGTGTTGGTGTGCTTGAGGCATTCGTGCGTTACCAGGTAGCGTGATGACAAGGCCAGCTGTTTCACCCTTTGTTGAAGGCGAGGCATCTATGGGCACGGAGGTTATGGTCGAACCTGGGCGACGACAAGGCCCGAACGTCGCATTTTGGATCGAACCTACCTCGCAGTTTTGCCTGATTCCGGCGCACTGGGATCGAACGTCAGCGCATTTTGGGCCTTCAATCCGTCGCATTAAGATCGAACATTTTGGTGAGATGCCGGGGGGCCTGTGCAACCTCGTCGTCTTCGAATGCACTCGAGAAAGGTCAGGCAAGCTTTTGACGTGGATATGAACTCATATGCGAAGTTTCACCATGAAATTTTGGGGGGGAGGAAGGCCGAGAGCTGGGCGACGAAGGTCGACCGAATATGGCAGGTGCCCGCTAGCAAAACGGGAAAGAGGTCGGAAAACCCTGTTGCAAAATACAGTCTAGTGCTCGCCTCGGCGCTCCTTCTCAGAAAGAGAAGCGCGCAATTGATCTGGCTGCCACTATATGAACAACACCCAACGGCCAATTGTCACAGGTCACAGCGGTCCCCGAACTGTGCGACATACTGCATAGGTCCATAATGGAGGGATTTGGGCCCAAAATCGCGATTTTCACTCTCTACCGATGCTGGCATGTATTTCCTTGCCATCCGGCCAATGCGGGCCTCTTTTGTTCTCTGCCTTCTGCATACGCAATGATTGGCCGCGTTGTTGTGAATTATCCGTCCGAAATGGTGTGTGAAATCGTTCTAAAAGCGCCGGCCCCGATGCTAATGACCTCCTGGGTGACTTCCCGCAAGGAATTTGGTCGACCAAACCCATTTCGCACAGCTAAATTTGCGTCACGCCGCGATGCCGGAGGGAAGGCAATGTGCGATTTGAAATTCAAAACCTTTCCAGATCACGGAGGGTTTCCAAACTGCTTTTGTGACGTCATCACGCTGATCGCGTGGCGTCCACTCACTTCAGCGTCCCCTCCATAGCGAGTCTTGTACCCCCTCTATCGCTCCCGCTCGACCTCTATTTTGCTTGTATGTGCTGTAATATTCATACCCTGCCATTCTGAAGCAGGTAAAATGCGTTGAAGAGGACAGCAGGTGCACCTTCCGAATTCGGACGCTGTGCGTCCCATCAAATGGCGCGGCAGGAAAGCTCTGGAAATGATCTGGTCCGTTGGTGCTTACGGTGGTGCGCGCTTTCCAAGTCCCTCGACTAAAGTGGAGGCTGTGCCATTTGTACCAAATTCTTACGGGAAGTCACCCACTACTGCTGTCCATTCGGTTTCACAAAAGCTCGATGGTGTGGTAATAGTATTGCGCGCACTCCTTGCAAGATGTGTCATCCCGGCGAGTCCCATAGCGTCTTAGCTCTATATTGTGTGGCGTGACAGGTAAGGTGCAGCCCACCGGATCACTCGCCCTTTTCTCTACAAGCACCAGTCGGATTTCCTTCAAATCTACTTCCAAAGATCCCTCTCGGGCGGCTTTACTTACATATCCCTTGTACATGTGGCTGTTTGCCCACATTTTAGTGCAAGCCTCTTGTAGGTGCCATAAATGGCGTTTTCGCAAGGTTCATCGCCACTGGGAGCTCGGACATGACATTGGAATGTCAGAAGTCAGAAGTTCCGTAAATCCGTCTGAAGAACGGTGTAGGGTGTAGGCGTGCTTTTTGAGATCCTGGCGACGCTACATTAGGGGGGAAAAGCTATTATCGTACACATTTCAAGTCTCACCATTACATTAGTTTTGGAAGTGTTCCTTGAGGTCGTGACAAACTCCAGGGCCACCTGGAAGTACGAGTGAGGCGAAGTATCTCAACCTCCATCAGCGTTTTGACACGTCAGTATGACACGTTTAGAGCGAGAAAAGCGGCGCTAGAGCATTAGCCAGGGAACACTCTTGAAGCTGTAAGATGGAAAGAAGGGAATAGTCTAGCTGGGGGACGTACCTAAGCAGCCACCTTGTATGGCCCCGGGCTGTCAGTCACTCGACGGAGCACTATTGAATTTGTGACCGCACACAAATGGGTGGTCGCCGTCCCCACCCACGACTCACATCAGCTACAGGAGCTTGTTATGTAGGAGAGCAGAACTCGGAACTGCTAGCCAAGGATATACCACTTTTGTCTCAATGATACTCGCGCCCGACAGTAGTCAGAAATGAGCCGACACTTCACCTTCAATGACAGTGTTCATTGCATCTGGCAGTAGGCTAGCGGGGCATCTCATAATTTCGCGACATGTTTCCGCGACATGTTTTCGCGACATGTTTCCGCGACATGTTTCCGCGACATGTTTTCGCGACATGTTTCCGCGACATGTTTCCGCGACATGTTATTATATTTGGGAATACTCTGAAGAAACAAGAAGTACCCTACGCGGACGGTCAAGTGCGGGGACATATGATGTCGCTTTTGCCTGATGTCTACTGAGGACGAGGGTCAGTCTCCTCTACGCTACCGTATCGTTTCAACCGCAGCTTCGCTGGATGCGACCCTGTGACAGCGCGAACTTGCCTAAGGTAAATTTCATGGACCAATTCAGGTGTGACTCTGCAGATTAGACTCACTGGCCGTTGTTCGCGGGTGGCGCAGACGACTTACATGCGTCCTCATTGGCGAGGAAAACATGATACTTATTCAGTAGTACTCCGGGTCTCAAAAGCTTCATAGAACTTTGAAAGCGCTATCAAAGGACTCCACTGGCATACGAATGTTGCGGGGGAGCGCTCTTGATGCTCACAAAACATGTCAGTATGTGTCATATTCTACTACATGCCCTCACCTACTGCACATGGCATATATCAGGGTACACGCTTATTTCGCCTTGAAAATCCATGTTCCGGGGTTTCCCGCCACGCTCTAGCATTCCGTGAAGGTGTTAGATTATCCGACCGCGTCCAACACCCGCCTCTGCTCTCTCTGAAAAGTGAAGCGTGCAACTGGTCTGGCCGCCACTGTACGTGACGGAAAGGGGCCCTTTTGGACAGCAAACGTGCGCCCACGTCGGGAAGAAAGTTGGGACTTTGGTCTACGGTCTACTCGACCTACGCAGCGCTATTTCGGGCTATAGAGGCCAAGTAGACCGTGTAGACCGTCTACCAAAGTCCCTCTACTGGGGCTACGCGCTGCTATATAGCAGCCGTAGCAAATATGTTTCTCAGATGAAAAAAGCATCTCTTCCAGCATCTTTTCAAGGACCCCGCCCCAAGCGTCTAACATTGCCACCCGTTTCATGTCCTTCCACCAAGAATTTTGTAGCTATGTTCGATCTCCTTCTAGGGATGCCATGTCTTTCTTCCTCTGAGACATTATGGCTGCGAGGCGTGAGGGACTGCATGGGTAGGCAGAGAAAAACATTCACCTTCCGCATTGGCTAACCTTTGAAGAACAAATGCCTTGTGCTTAATCGCCGCAATGTGCAGGCTCTCTGAGCCCTCGTTTGTTTGGCCTACGTCAGGAACATCCGTCCAGGCAACGGGTGTGCTGTACTTCTCGCTTGGCGCTGGCTTTTCCGGGACTTCTTGCATGATCCGCAGGAATCTCTCCAGCGGCCAACTCTGGTCATCTGCCTTTTGTTTGAGAAGCCTCCAAGCGGTCAAGCAAGGTCAACACTGACCAAAAGCGCCAGTCGTTCGAGTCGACGGCCCTGCTTCCGGAGAGGGTGCGGGCATTACTTCGCCGGGATTTTTTCGGCTTCGCTTAGCTGTCTTGGTTTGTTTCTTCTGGGACCTTTTCGCAGGGATGGGGTGCTCCGCATATTCGTCGTCCGAACCATTCTGAGAAATCTCCTCGAAGTTCGAATATGCTGAGTCTGGTGATTTCGGGCGTTCGCCCCTGAGAGCTCGTGCAGGGGTAGCCTTCCACAGCTTTTTCCTGCCGTTCATTACTCGCGATACCAGCACGATGAAAGAAACGAGGCTGTAGTGTTGAAGGACCACGATGAGGCCGTCAGCATCGAGGCATGATGTTTCAAACTCCGCCTGAATGGCAAGACGCACGGGGCGTTGATCGACACAACGGATAACGTATTTGCTAGGACACGATACGGACTGGACTGGACTGAAGTTGGCATTGGTCAGGCTTAAGGGAAGCAACATCCGATTAGACCCAATGCACGTACCGGTCAGTCAAAGCCGAATATGGTCAACTTAACGTGGAGGCGGGCAACCCGGCCCGGGTGTGGGGGTGTGCCACGAGAGCGGGACGGCCCGCGGGTGACCGCGTGGCAGCCAAGGTGAGGATGTTGATCAACTACGCTATCAGATAGCTCATGACCTCCTCCGCCTCCATGACAGCAAGGCTCTCCCGCTGCTGCTCCTTGATCTCGCGCAGGTGCTTTGCGCGCGCGGCACGCTTTGCGTTGTTTACCGGGACTTGTTCGCTCGTACGCCGTGGTCTGCGCATAGGCGGTGTCGGCGCGGGCGCTTTGTGAGGTCGCAGCGGACGCGTGGAGGCGGCGGGGAGGCTCAGAAATCTCCGGCGACAATGCTGCATCTACAAACCGGCGCCCTGAGGACGAGCTTCCAGCCTGTTCCCGACGACTTTACTGCAGGAGGACTCTCTGCGGTGCTCGAAGTATCGCGTGTTGTAGGTGCGCTCCGTGTACGCTTCGACGCCGGCGCCTCTAGGTCTGATGCTGGAGTAGCAGGGCTGACCTCCTTCGTCAGATCCTCGTGTCTCCGCTTGCGGCCTAGCTCGTTGTCGAGAAGTATGTCGGCAGCACCGTGCTCGTCCTGCTAGCCCTCACCTGGGGCAGCCTGAAGCTTCTCAGCGGCGACCCTCTTCCCTTTTTTCACCTCTTGCCCTTGCGCCTCGCTTCGTACACCCTCAGCCTGCTACTTAGGAGAAGAAGTCGAGTGATGTCCAGCAACTGGAGGTCGGAATCAGACAGAGAGGTGGATGTTGGAGGTAAGCTGCAATTTTCAAACGCTCGGCCGATGGCGCTTCGCCGCGTTTGTGGGAAACCCAAATCGCTGACTTGCCTTTCGCAGTCCTGGTCCGCAATCACCATCGAGCAGGAGGTGCGTGATTCAGCACCGCATACCACAAGCCTACCAACGAATACTTCCCTCGTCGTGGGAGGGGAGAGACATGCACGCAAAATGAGCCGGAAAATGCGGGGTGAGATTGCTCCACTGGCCCCTCATTCGTCCTCGGATGAAAACTGAGGGCGCAAGGGTCTCGCCCATGGCGCTCAGCGCGTCCTCAGCAAGCCCTTGACAGGCGTATGGCTGTCGTGC
>JAMQCK010000342.1:0-17497 GCA_024196135.1 Pleurotus ostreatus/Saccharomyces cerevisiae fusant | reverse complement strand
CTAACCCTAACCCTAACCCTAACCCTAACCCTAACCCTAACCCTAACCCTAACCCTAACCCTAACCCTAACCCTAACCCTAACCCTAACCCTAACCCTTCGCCGCGTTTGTGGGAAACCCAAATCGCTGACTTGCCTTTCGCAGTCCTGGTCCGCAATCACCATCGAGCAGGAGGTGCGTGATTCAGCACCGCATACCACAAGCCTACCAACGAATACTTCCCTCGTCGTGGGAGGGGAGAGACATGCACGCAAAATGAGCCGGAAAATGCGGGGTGAGATTGCTCCACTGGCCGCTCATTCGTCCTCGGATGAAAACTGAGGGCGCAAGGGTCTCGCCCATGGCGCTCAGCGCGTCCTCAGCAAGCCCTTGACAGGCGTATGGCTGTCGTGCATGCACGCACGCATCGCACATGACGCAGATGGTGGGTAGCGCGTGCCCCCTGCTCATCCCCTCCACTGCGGACGTGGAGACTCGCTTTCGTGGCGACTCCACGCACCGTACAGGATGTGCGCGGTGCCGCCATGCATTTACCCGGCGTGCTGTGCACACAGCTAGGCCAGAGCCAGTTTGGCACTTGCAGCGCGTTACGTGCACCCGCCGCCCGACTGCCTCTGCCCAGTCCGTTGCTAGGCAGGGCTGAGGGCCAGGGTTTTTTTGGCCCCACAATTGTATTCATGCCGCGGAAAAGGGCGGATACGGCGGGGAGGTCCAGTGGTCCAGGTTGTGCGCGAGCTCGCACTCGCTGCGTCCCCCCGTTCAGTGGCTTCTCACTCTCGAGCGATGCCCTCGCCCTCATGTCCCCTGCGCGTTCCGAGAACGTGGGAATCATTACAACACCCTCTCCCTGCTACGTGACCGCCGCGGACGCGTTTCTGGACGCTAATGGGTGCACGAAGCTTGGAGGGGGATGGCGGGGTCCCCCTCCACTTCCTCGCCGTCCATCCGCACTTCTGCGTGCCGCGCGAGCGAAAGGCTTCACTCGCGCCGTTTTCCCCTTGTTCTTGTTCTCTTCAACCCCCCCCCCCCCTCGTCTTGCGGGTTTTGGTCCCGCACCTCTAACAGTCATCATCTCGCCGCCTTCCCTTTCCCGGCTTATATACATCTCCCCTCGTACTGCACTGCCTTTTGAGCCGTCCCGTGTGCGTTAGAGAGGTACAATGATTACTCGGAGGCGAGATATGGCTGGCCACGAGCGCGCAGTGGGCAGCTGCCAGTACTTCTTGCAGGACTCAAGTCGAACTCGTTTTAGGTGAGCATCTCTGTGAGATGCACATACCGCGAGAATTTCAGGATCTTTCCTCGCATAATTATCGTCACATGTTCCGAGGAGATTGCATGCGCATCTGCATCTCGGCCTGATTCCGAGGTCCTCGAGAGCGACATTGCCACTGTTTGAAGGCCGGGCCGGCATCTCGGTCCGCCCATCCGGCGTACTTGCAATGGGCGTCGTTTGTCATCAACCTCCACTTCGCCCGCCACCTCGTCTACCCATCCCTTCCGGGAACCTCTCCCACACTCCCTTCTGTTCTCGGCACCTCGAAAAATCCGCTGCCTAGCTCTTCGCCCTCGATCGCATCCGCCAAAACGACGAAATTCGGCGGATAAGCAAACGACGGGCAGCCGAAAGGGAAGGAGGGACACAGGTGTGTGAACACGCCCCGCACTCAAGCTCATCACTAATTCTATCCTTCTGCGTCGCAAAGGGGGAAGAGGGGGGGGGGGGCGGCCGCGACGGGGAAAACGGGGCAAATTCGCCCTCGAGTCTCGTCTGAGGGTGTCAGGGTCTTGCCTGCCGCGCGCTGCACTTCGTGAGCAAACCCTTGACAGCCATATGGCTGTCGCTCCCCTACCCTCGCGCCCAGCGTCCTTCGTAACTAGCGCGGGTGGGTATTGGCGCTCACCCCATGACCCTCCCTCCTTGCGATCGTGGGATATCGCCGACGCGACGATCTTCCTGGTTGCGGGAGATGCGCTTTACGCACCCGGAAGGTCACCCTGGTGCGTACCCCAGTTTGTGCCATCGTGCTGAGCTGGCGCCGGTGGTGTGTCCTCTCAATCCCCCTATGGGACAAGATCGAGGGCTATGCGCTCGTTCGCGTTCGCCCGCATCTGCGCCTCGACGATGTGCAGAACAGTCAAGAGGTGCAGTAGCAAAGGTCGTGCCTGAGCTCTCGCTTCCTGCGGTCCTTGCGTGCCTGTGATGCTCTTTCCCTGTTATGATTTGCGCTTGAGAGGGCCTGGGGTGTGCAGCACCACCCCAACTTGAACCTGCTCCCTCCCCTTCCGGATACGTGGCCACTGCAGACGCGTCCCTCGACGAAGACGGGTACACGGAGCTTGGGGCGGACATCTCCCTTCCCTTCCCAACCCCCCTCTTGCGCTCTCGCGTTCTCCGAAAGCGTCGGGAGCACGTCGCGCGAGTTGAAAATCTTGCTCGTGTTCTTTTCCTGCTTTTTTGTTCCAAGTGATGTATTCTTCATAACTTTTGTATGCATCTTTAACATTTATCATCGTGTTACGCTGTTTTACGAGACTATGGTTGCAAATCCTGGACAAAAGTACTGGTCAGTGAATCGCTGACCACTAGTGATGAGCGCTGAGCACTCGCCTCGATCACTAGTATGGTTGTAAATCCTGGACAAAAACCGCTATACCACTACTGATCGAGTGATTCTGCGTGAAAATGGTGGTGTGATCACTGTGTTTTGCGTGAAAATCAGCGATTTTCGGTCTTAAATCACGCACCAGTGATTCAGTACGCACTCTCCAGGTGCGTGAAGGTGCGTGAGCATCAAAATCACGCAGAATCGAGTGATCACTAGGTGCGTGATTGATCACTGTCCACTTACCGCTCGGTGCGTGATTGAGGCACTAGTGATCGGGCACCCAAAGTGGAGGACCCCCTTCACTTCCACTATTTTCTGACAACCTCACCGTAGACATATTGTACCACCGTCGCTCGTACTGTGAGGGAAGTGCAGAATAGAGCGTATTAGTTTCGATAATTATCAGAGAGTTCACTAACGAAGGCGCAAGTGGAAATTCATCTGAAATTCAGCTTTAAGTGAAAGATCAAGACGACCAAATGTAAAGATGTAGACGGGTTTGAAGCTTCTAGTGGCGATTCTGCGCTAGCACGCGCTCCGGGAACCTGCCGATCCTCCCCATTGTGTGCCTGCACGCCAGGATACTCGCCTTCTGACTGCCATATCCCGAAAGTATACCTCAATGGTGGCCACGAGATCCTCGCCGCCTGATACGTTCGTCCCGAGCTCGCACGAGGCCATCACACAGTCGCGCCAGAGCTCAGATAGCTGTGACGTTCCTTGCTCTATGACTTCCCTACGAGAATATTCATCAGCCCTCACAAGTTTGCATTCGCCACTGCATCAAGTGGAGCTGCATTTTTTAAGTGAAGAACTTGATATATATGCTAACTAATACGCTCTAATCTGCCTAGACATAAGTAACTTCGTGTACGGGGCCTGAATTTCGAAGACGAGGGGGTCCTTGTGGGTGCTTGAGCCGTTCGGCAATCACCGGCGCGTGAATCAGATCAAAACGGTGCCTCTCGCTGCGTGAAGATAGCGACCGAATCGCTTCACTAGTGCGTGCACGAAAGCACTAGTGATCGAGGCGAGCGCTCAAATCACTACTGCTTAGCCATTCACTAACCACGGTTTTTGTCCATAATTTACAACCATAGATCTACAGTGATAGTGCGTGAGTATCATGCAACGAGAGTTGGCGTGACGAAACGTGGGTCGCGAGGTGCGTGAGGTACCTGACTGGGTGTCACCCATGTGTTACTCGTCTTAATCTCGCTATCTCCGTGCCGAGTCTTGCCGCTGATCTTATCGCCGTGTTATCTAGCACGTGCGCAGATGCGTCGGTTGTCTTTTACCATCCACTCGACCCGTTCGGTGCATGCGAGCTAATAAAGAAATGAGAGGGGAAATCCATCTCAGCTATATACGCAGGTACGATATCCTTTGTGTTTTCCGTACTATATGATTGCACAGGGTGTCGCCCAACTCGAGGGCGGCAAATCCCGCCCAGAGATAAGTGGCCTTGATCCGTCGCCGCGTGATGGGCGTCACCACCGTGAGCCTCGGGGCATTCGCGGGGTGCGTGAAGATGGGTAGTACAGTGTCACAATCATCACGCAATCGTGGGTCTCGTCGTGGGTCACTGGGCACGGATTTTGTCCAAGATCTACAACCATATACGGTGGGTCTTCACGCACGAGTGATTAGAGGCACGACCTATCGGTGAGTGATTTCCAATCGACCACCCCCCCCCCCCCAAATCGCAGTCTGTTACGCAAAATTCACGATTCACGAAGTGCGTGAAAGAGAGCGAAGAAAAGCACTCCTGGTCACTCTCACGTGGCTGATTGTCGGCGTCTCCGACATATTTTGCCGATCGGCGATTGCCGACACGGACTTCGCCCCGCCACCTTACTTACTTGCTCACCCTAGGGGCCCCCAGCAGGCCTGCTCATGGGATAGTACGTTCTCTGCCATTTTCCTCACCCTTCCTTACATTCTCTCATAATGATTGTGCATGTCTCTCTCTCGGCAGCACGTTCTCTTGTGGCCACGGGTCGTGGTTGGACTGTATCAATCTTTGTTTACACACCGGTACGCCACAGCAATCAGAGCCAAAGTGACTGTCGCACTGTCCTTCTCCTGGACTGTGTAGCCTGACAGCGGATAAGGCCGTTTCCTTTGGTGACCATGATTTCCACAACCTCCGCTTCGTTCACGTATGCTACAGAGCCAGCCTATTGCAATCTTCCTCATCTGACCCGTCTGTAGCTCTGCTACAAAGCACACTCGTGCCACACCCTCGGCGTATCATGCTGGACCTTACGTCTGCGCAATACCCCAAATCAGCGCAATTGCATTGATGGACCTCACAATCACGAGTGTACGTGTCGTACTGACTGCTCTTGACTATCACGATCGGGCTAGATGGACTTGGGCTACAGCATGCTGACCGAGCCTGTGCATTCTCTGTAGACAGTCTGCCTGTAAGCTATATGAACATCTCAGCTGTGACAACACCTTGGAATGTTATTGGTAAAGACAATTTAGCCTCTGCTAGACCCTGCTCTGACAGGCCAGATGGCCGAGACCCTCAGTCAACGTCAGGCTTGTTATCGCAAGGCTGCAGAGCAGCGATGTCTTCGGCAAGTCCATCCGTCGGCCTGACCTGAAAAGCGTCAGTGGGACTTCTGGAGTGGCCAGCTGTACATGCACGAACTGGATGGATGTCGCTCCCCGGCAGCAAGACCGAAGGATGAACCTTCACGCCATTGGGGGAACGGCGTCCTCCTTCCGCTGCTGAAGTCGGGCCAGTGAGATCAGAAGCTGGACCAAAGTACGGTCGCAAACTAAAGCTCACCAGATGCCCATCGCTGACTCATGGGCTGAGATTGATCACCATACTTCTGGATCATCTCGGCAGCCGGAATGACAGGTTGTGAGGTGTGTATCCCCGAATCAAGCGCTGAAGCGGTGGCAGAAAGGCTCTGCGAGTCAGGTTCCACCATGTTGTTCTTGGCACCGCTTTGGATGGAATCTTGTCCTAGGCTCAGGTCGGCCAACGCCCCCTGCAGCTCATTAACCTTGTCGTTAGATTTGTCCTCCGAGCCGCCCGACTCCTCATTTTCTCGGACTGGCTGTGGCCTCATCACAGACTTCGGATAGAGTTGCTCTACTCATGAGTCAGCATGAGGTCATTGGGTGTGCATGGTAGGATGCATACTTCGTGGAGCCTTTCCCCCGACGGACACTCTCGCCGTACACTTGGTTCGAGGCATAGTCGAGATGGTGGTACTAGATAAGAACAGCTCTGTCACGATCACGCAGGCCACAATTTATACCTCGTGATCTGATCAGCTGCGGGCGTCACTGATTAGCTGGCCTCATTTGGGCATATCGACATGGTGAGCTCAGACGGTCGCAGAAACAGGAGAGCACCTTCGAAATCCCCATCTGCATACCAATTTCGTCAGCCTGCCCCCATTTCCATCAGTTTCTTGACAAATGCCCAGACCCGACAAGGCTTGACAGGCTCGACAAGATGCAGGTCGCAAGTTTATGTCTCCGAGGTCCACAAGTCGCGTCGTGTTGCGAGCCCATTTTCGCGACTTCGGGTCCACAAGGTTCACAAGTTCGCCAGCTGCAGGTCCAGCACCGCCACGAGAATTACACATTAAGAGCTTTGTATTGTACTACCTAGTAAAGAACGGCTATAGTTGGCGTGTTTTGGTCAAAATAATAGGCAATGAGATAGATGTCCGAAGGTAGGCAATATAACGGAGGTATTCAAGATACGTAGAACGAGAGCGAGTATACTTACGAGAACGACTATACTATAGGGGAACTAAGGGCTGCTCGGCTGGTAAAGTTCGCGGCGCTGACGAGCCAGATTCGGGTCCGTGCGTGTGGATCTGACCGTCTTCTGATTTCCCTTGAACCCGCAAAGCCCATAAATGATGTTCCAGCGGTTCTCGGTCAGACGGCTGACGTTGTCAGCGTAGTCGTAGACGATATCGTCGTAGTCGCCCTTGGTGAATTGCCCCGAACTGAACTTGTTGTCCTTATCGTCAAGCTCCGTGTAGTGAGAAAACGCGCGCTCAATCTGCCCGACAGATGAGGGACACAGCTGAAGCAATGATGAAGTATGACGTACTGCAGCTGCCACCAGTCCAACGAGTCCACACGGACGACTCAGCTTGATACGCGGTGTTCCGAGATATGCGGTCAAAGCGGGCTTGATGACCTCGACGAAGTGCTCGGATTCGAAGATTCCACTAGGTTTCCAAAGGGGAAAGGTCAGCGTGCAGGAAAACAGAGACATAGCAGTGAGACGTACGACGTAACCTTCGTCTTCTGGTCCCTGGCAGCCCTGAGGAATGGGGACCTTGCAGATTGCAGGTCCACGTGGATGAGCAGCCCACAACGCGTACTTCTTGTTTTCGTCCGGGTTGTCCTTATAAGGGGCTTTGTTGCGAAGTGGCGGTCGACCATGGCCTCAGCGGCGGCCTTAACGGCAGAGCGCTTCTCGCCCCATCTCGCAACAGCCTATAGTATGCGTAAGCCAACTACCAGTGGGGGCATGGGAAGTCGCGTACCTGCGTGAAAGTCTCATCCTTCCACCCCACGTTGATCGTGTCGGATGGGAATGCCTGCGATAGCAGGGCATTGAGACGGGGAACGACCTTGATGTCCGAGTTGAGGCCGAATGGTGCCTTGGATTCGAATAGATAGGCATAGAGAACGGGAACGACGACAGACTTCCAGTGGAGGCGAATGACCTCTTGTTGGGCGTTATTGGGGGAGGAGACTGATGCGCCTGGCGCGGACGATGATGGGGGAACTACGTTGCTTGCCGCTTCGACCTTGACCTGATGCGCGCGCTTGACCGGCTTGGGCTCGGGCTTGGGAGGTAGGGAACGAGGGTGTATGCCGTGAGGCTCGTCGTCTGATGACACTTCGATGACCTGCACGATGGTGAATTCACACCTCCGTGTTGCGCCTGCTTCGACCCCTTCCAATGGCAGAGGTGCGCGCGAGGGCTTGCTGACGAGCTGCTGGCGCTAAGCGAGACTTGCGGCTCGTCGCCAGGCCTTTGGCGATGGCGTCCTCGTCGCGCAACCCCCCGATCGTATCACTCTCGAGACGAGCGACGGCGCATTTGTGGGTGCCTTGAGGGCTGGAACGCGGCTGTGCCAATCCCGCGGAGGGCCTGCCATGGCTGTGGACTCGTTGCGCCCCTTGGTGAGCAGTGGTGCGCTCCTGATAGTAGATGTTAGCGAAGATCACGTTACAGTAGGTAGCCACGTACGCGACCCCCGCACGGCCAGCCCCTGGCTCGTGCTGCTTGAGGGTGTTCACATCGATACCCTTGTCCAATATAAAGGCATGAAACAGAGCTTCAAGCTCGTCGCGCGTAGACCCGGCTTTCGGCTTGGAGGTCGGCTAGGGGCAATCGTGGCGGTGAGAGCAAGGAAGCACAGTGACAAGTCAACATACGATGAGAACATCAACATTCATGTGATCGAGGCCAGCGTTGTCGTCCTCCACGAGGTCTGCGTCTTCCTCGCTCTCCATCGCCTGATCTTCGATGTCCTGTATGCCATCCTTCGCCATGTTCGCTAGGTTCAGGATGGTATTCTGGCGATCTTCGATTTCCTGGACCGCGCGGGAAGCTTCCCATTCGGAGAGGCGCTGACGATCAGCTTGAGCGGCATCTGCCATTGCATCGTCAATGCGCGGAGCACGCTAGTCGTCCACTATCGGAGAGTTGATGCTGAGCGTATGCGGTGGTCCACGCACAACAGGAGCGGCACTCTGATCAACATGGTCAGTACTTGGATGTGAATAGCGAACTGATACGCACCTGTGGCCCGTCCTCTAGGGCACCCCGCTTGTCTGGAGTAGCAGCAGCACCAGCCGGGAAGACCTCCGTTGGGTTGGAATTTGTCGAGGTGCCCGCCTTCCTTGTGCGCTTATGCTTAGGGGGCGGCGGGGCGGCGTCGGAGCTGTTGACAGCCAACGAGCTTGCTGACCGCGCGGCGTTGGATGTCGGAAGGTGAGTCGTATCCACGCGTGCTCTCTTCTGCTTGGTCGAAGAGCTGACGGGTGAATCCTGGATGGCCTCGGGGAGACTCGGAATCGAATGCATTTCTTACAGGTTTGTAATGTATACTGAGGTTTGGAAAGCAATAAATGGTCTCGGAGACGGTCATAGACAAATTTCGGAGAGCATACGTCGACTTTGTCGATCCTCCGCTCCGTCTCCTACTCATACTTGTCAGAAAAAAACGATGGGTGTCGCAGGACACGCCGAAAATGTCGCGTGCGTACCTTCGTCAAGTTAGCTGGACACGCAGCATCAAAATCATTGGCTCGCTCGAGACGATGGCGAGACCGCTGGGCAAAAGAGATGATTCAAGACGGGGACAGGAGCGGGAGTAGAGATGCTTTAGTTGTGGAGATACCAGGCACGGCGCGTCTCTGAATCACCTGATGCGTCGAGGAAGATACTATCACCATCGCTTTCGCACAAGCAGAAGCTGATGAAGAAGTAGAGCTCGATTTACTGCCAGTGGTGGGTGGCGAGATGGTGTTACTTGGGGCATTCGTGTGTAGCCAGGTGGCGAAAGACAAAGCCAGCTGTCGAAATGTATGTAGGAGGAGAGGGACCGTAGGCGCGGGGTCCTCAGGCGAAGCTGACGGCAGTGACGGCGACGACGACGTAGACATGCGGGGCGAGGCAGGATAGCGATGCTCAGAATGTGCCGTGAGACTGAGATTTGCCACACTCGGTAGACCTTTCACGCTCTACATGGGCGAGAAGTGGTGCGGCATCGAGCTACGACGGTGCAGGCATAGACAGGCCTTGCGAGTTCCGATTTACGGCAAGAAGTTGAACAGTCACGCGCGTGACAAATCCGTCACTGATGTCGGAAAGCCCCGCTCGGCAAACGCCGTCCTAATTTCTTTCCTTGCCGTTCGAGCCAACTGAGCGCGAAGGCTGACGTCGGTGGCCTTCGCCTTTGAGGATGAGGATTACTTACATTTTCAAACATGCCGATACGAGCCCCCGCTGTAAGTAAATTTTAATAACGTTTTAATAACAGTGTTTACAAACAGATGTTCGAAACAGACCCATTTTCTACGGAGCCCTAGAGCCTCAGAAGACGGACTTCTTGGTCAAGATCTTTGACCCTGGCACTCTTTGGTCCGACTTTGGTATACGCGAAGATATCGTGGTGCGTACACCGCTCCCTTCATCTGCTTCCCGATTCCTAATACACGGTCAGCCCTTCACTCATGAGTTTCCTCGTGCGGACATCCACGAGCTCCTTTCTCCCGACCCTCTCCATCAAGCCATCAAAGGCACCTTCATGGACCACCTTGTAGCATGGGTATCGGACTACCTTGTCCTTGTTCATGGCGAAGCAAAGGCCAAGGAAATACTCGATGACATCGATCGACGGTATGTGCTCTTTGACGCCACGTGAGTGTGGACACTGACATCACGTAGATTGGCTGCTGTCCCATCCTTCCCTTGGGCTTCGTCGTTTCCCCGAGGGCCGTGACTTCGCTCAATGGACCGGTGACGACTCAAAAGCGCTGATGAAGATATACATCGCTGCTATCGCTGGACACGTCCCAGAGCGCATGGTTAAGGCATTATCCGCTTACCTCGACTTCTGCTTCCTCGCACGCAGAAACGCTATCACGTCGACGATGCTGGCCAAGATGGACGACGCCCTCTCCCGCTTCTACGAGGACCGGCAAATCTTCATGGACGTCGGAGTCCGCGTCGATATATCACTACCCCGCCAGCACGCCCTCAAGCACTACATTCCTTCAATCCTCCTGTTCGGCTCTCCCAATGGGCTCTGCTCCTCAATCACGGATTCGAAGCACATCAAGGCCGTCAAGGAGCCATGGCGTCGATCTAACCGGTACAACGCACTCGGGCAGATGCTCACCACCAATGTTCGGCTTGACAAGATGCATGCCGCACGACTTCTTCTCGAGAAGCGCGGCATGATGATTGGTACTACGGCATCGTACACAGCAGGCGTTCTAGATGGCGTGCGCCCAGCACCGATCAGATCGAACCCCGCCGACGAGGATAGCGAGGATGAGGATGTCAACGACAATGGACCACCGGAGCCCCTCAGTCGGCGTGGCCCCCGCGCGCTCACCTCTGTCGATCTTGCGCAGCGTCCAGGTACGTACTTCTCTGCGGCAATTGCGCTACATACTCACTGGGCTGTAGAGCGCACTTACCCGCGAGATCTCAAAGCGCTGGCAGTGCATATTGGGCAGCCAAGGCTACCCATCTTGCTCCGACATTTCCTTCGTGACCAGATCTACCCCGACATTGCAGCTGAAGATCTGCGCGACGAGGACCTTCCCCGCATCTCGTCCAAGGCTTACGTGTACCACTCTGCAGTCGCGCGCTTCTATGCCCCAGTGATCTTTGCGGCGCGGGTGGTGTGCGTCGTGAACGTATCCGGTCAACTCCCAGTTGGTACGGGTGCCCAAGGCGTGACACTGTGCTCATCGACATCGCAGGGGACGAGGAGGTGCTGAAAGGCATGAACGTCGGCCGTGACCTTCTTTTCATGTCCTTTAAGCACAACGGGAGGGTCTTTCCATGCGCGTTGATCCATTGCTTCGTACCTGTCGCTGATACGTGCGACAGAGAGACAGGGATGTGGGTAGTCAGGCCAGAATACACGGGTGCACCGAAAAAGCGCATGTTTTCAGGGCCAAAAATATGCTTCAAAAGATGGTCTTTTTGACACCTTTTTGGCTCTGAAAACATACACTTTTTCGGCGCAAAAACAACGTCTTTTTGAGCGCCTTTTTCAGCACCTTTTTAAGCATGTTTTTGGCCCGAAAAGAATCGCCCTACCACTCGTGTGATGGGGCGGTGGGGGTCTACGCTAGCTAGCGGAACTCCGACGCGACGCGTGGTTCTGGCGCACAGTGGATCGGACCTCGACGAGGTGCGACCCTAGCTGTTGCACTTTGGATCCGACGTCCCTCATCGTTTAGGCCAGACCCGGCGCACTGATATCGAACACTGCCAAATTCCAAGCGTCTAATTTATCGCATTAGGATCGGACGTTTTAGTGAGTTGTCGGGGGTCCTTCCTGAACCTGTCATATCTTCGGCATCGGAAGGGCGCACTCATGCCGCCACCCGGTCTACTCCTTGCTCCCCTCCTCCATTAGCCGGGTGACGAGTCTTGCACCAGCTACACTGTCTCCTGCGATGCACTCGACGACACCAAATCGTGCCGGACGACCCTCGTGCGCAACCCGAAACCGGCGAGGAGGCGGAGCTCCCTCACTTGACTTATCGACCCTGATCGCGCTTGACGGCGCCGACATTACTCACGATGCCACCATTCCCGCTCATCTAATCCCCGGCACTGTGGACTCCAGCTCTCTGCCCAACGAACCCATTTCGCCTCGGCATCTGTCCAGCAAGCGGACGCATAGCTCCGAGAACGATATCAGCGATTCTGCTAACAAGAGACAGAAGGTGGAATGGATACAGCTGTACAATATAAGGTACGCTCACCGCAGTCTCTCGGGTCCAGATTCCACCTTGACACGCTCCTATAGGTCATCAATCCGCTGTACGTGCGTCCCGCGTTGGTCGCGGTCTCGCTGATAGACCAGGTCAGGATGAATGTCACCCTCGTTGACGCGGGAAATGTCGTTCTACCGGTATCGCAGTCGGACGCCTCTGCGATCCCGCCGGCGCCCGCTTCCAAGGGGGGCGATGCAACTGCGGGTACTATAAGTCACCTACAGTGCCTGCGAGAAATCAATTACCCGCCATTTTGGCAGGTAACTCCCACTGCCCATAACGCAAGCCTTGGCCCTTCCTGTCGCGGGCTTATATTCAGGTCAGACGCATCAAGGGTATCTGGAGGAACATGAATGAGCATCTAGACGGAAGAAGCGGCTCGAAGGGCGCTCTCTGAGGCGTGCCACAGGCTTTTCAAGAGACGGGTCAGCCTCTATGTTTCCGCAATTGCCGAGAGTCACTCTCGACCGTGCTTTCTGGCTGACTTCGACCGCTTCAAACCAGGATATTTTGCCAAAATTAGCAGGTTTATGCCTGTTACAGTGACCAAGCACTCGGTGAGCAGACCAAATCTTGTGTAGCCTCGGGACAATAGCTACCGTACCCGGACAGCAACTTGGAAGTACCCCAATCTGACCGTATACTGTGTGGCTCTCGGCGTATAAGCTTTTTGGAGTGCAGATGCGAGCAGTGCCAGCGTGAAGGAGGGATCAAGGCGCAGATGAGCAAACAGCCCCAACATCACTCGATGAGCAGTGTCACATCACGCCGGCCCGTCGCGGCGGACCCGAATCTGGAACACATTCCGAGCGTTCTCTACGCTACCTAAGTACCCCTACACTAATTCTACGCTTTCTGGACTTGCTTCTCGAGCGGAGGGCATCACAACGAGCATGGCATTCTTGCCAATCGGATCTGCCCTTGCATGCCTCCGCCCTACACCTTGAAAGCACCGGCACGACGGGCCCGACTGCCGATGTGATTTCGTGACCGCTCACGCTGCCCATTTCGGCGTGCTCGCAGCCATTCCCCATAAACATGAGCATGGTAGCCGACCCATGCCCTTGTAGCTAATTAGTATCGTTCTCGGACCTTCCTGAAGCAGGCAGGCGTTGGGAGCACTCATAGGAATGTTTCTAAATTGTGCTTGGGCTGCTCAAAGGCTGCTCATCTGCGTTAGCAAGTCCACTGTGCTCGATGTCGCTCATTTCACAGCTTGAAAAGATTACAGCACATGAACAGTACATCCCTCATGCATAGAGCAATTTAACCGGGGCGACACAACATCATGGCACCGCTTCCCGAAACCGATTGCTCATCGAGTGATGACTGCTCATCGAGTGCTTGAACACTGTAGAGACCAGGCAGTAGAAGAAATAAATCATTATTTCAGTACCCTCCGTGTCAAGATGTATCTTCTTTCGCCCTGTTACGGGCTGCGTTGTATACAGTGGGAATTATCTGCCAAGAAAGGCAGGTAATTGATTTCTCGCAGGCACTTACGTCCAATGTCGCAAGATGTTATCGATGCGACAGCGTGGGAGAATCAGCTGTCCTCTTGAGAGGCTATCACCACATCCGTCTGACGCTGCGTACGTGCCTCAGCGCCCTCAATTTTGCACCGCAATAACGTGACTTACTTGAAGTGACACCCTTGCGATGGCGGCCCCCCATCAGAGCGACTTCGACGACGCGGTTACGCTGTCAGCCTTGCTGCGTGGCCATCAGCGTACGCAGGTAACGAGCAACCGCGACGCAAAGCTGCTCATCGAGCACAACGCACGGACACATGGCGAGCGCATACGCGCAATACTGCGCCGACGTCCTTTCCAATTCTTTGCCTCTCCTCCCCCCAACCGGAAAGCCCTCCCTCTCGCGGCCTTCCTGTCGACGGCTTACGGAAGGAGCCTGATCAGCGCTGTACAGACCCTACTTCTTGTCAGCGAATTTTTCAACGGCGACCCTACTCTCATCTCACACGTTCTTGAAATATGGCCGGGTCTCCACGCCTGGATCCGATACATTTTCCCGATGACACATTCCCTCGGCTATGCTGCCCTGGCCGGGCCAGCGGGACGCGTACTTACTTCTGCCCTCGGTGCTACAGCCAGATTCATCACTTGCTTCAAGAAGCTCAAGCTATCACAGACACAGTGGGAAGAGGTCTTCGACTCGCGACATAGCATAATGGGTCTCGCTATACATCTCTACGTCGGCTGCCTGACAGCACCGGGGCTTCCTGCACATTTTCACCGTGCCAGCGCCGACAACGGAGAGCTTCAGGTGGCCGAGGTTGTGAAGGACTGTACATCCAGTCTCTGGCTGACCATAGTTGACACGAAGCCGGGGGCTACAGAGAATCAGGTCATGGCAGCAATTCTGGCTGAGCTCAAGGGTCACCCGCGCCGCATGCTGCGGGCGATGGGTCGCGGCACCTCGTTCCTCCTCATGCCAGACCCCCCACAACCTCTGTTGCAGCTCCACCTGGACACGGTCAGCCGTGTGACAGGATGCCTGCGCCGCGTGTATTCCCGCGTGCTGATCAAGGGCATGCTAGCAGTCATCAAGGACTTCTCTGACGACGCCAGGATGTGGTCGCGCGCATGCACTGCACTCTCGTATATGTGCGTCCACAACGCCCACGCCTTGCTGCTCATGGTCAAGTTCGGTGGCCTTCCCATCATCGACGCGATTCTGAAGAGCGGGTCACACACTCCGATCCCCGATGTTCTCAGAATGTCCCTCGTGTTTCCGGATACAGCTAAAGCAATTGGGAGCGCACTCAACGGCGGCCCCGTCATGACATCGGCCGACATGAACTCTCTCTATGGCCCAACTAGGCGAGCCACGAAGCTCCTCCATGATACAAAGCGTCGTTGGGGGTATGAAGCGCGGTGCAGCAATTTGCAGGTTGGTTTTCGTGCCGAAAAAATGCCGCTCAGTTGCTCATGAGTCAACAGTGTGTGGTCGTCGGCGGCGCATCGCTTCGTGCCTGCGCGTGCGCAAGGGTGGTGTACTGCTCTAGGGAATGCCAGAAGCTGCATTGGCGAAATGGCCATCGCGACGACTGCATCGTGGATGACGGCAACGTCACCCTATGGCCTGGGCATAAGGGTGAGATTTACAGTGCGTGTGTAACACGGATCTAATGAGCGCAACAACAGCATTGCGTGCATGGGACGTGTACTTTATCTTTCAGAACATCCGAGAGATCGTCCAAGCAAATTTCTCCCTCACGTCACTCAGGCGAGATCGTTCCGCCTACATAATGCTGTCCTTCAGTCATGGTGCTCCGCAGCTAAGCTACGACCTTTCGCCCCCAGAGTTGGCGGAACCGCGTATCATGGTGGCGACATCCGTCTGTCGTACGGATGTTGAGTATGATCTCACTTTCACCTTTCGTCCAACTTGGGCGGAGCAGCCCAGATTCCGGTCCCTCACCGAGGGTACACTTGGTCCGTGTTCGGCTGTGCTCCTGCCCTCTCAAGAAGCTGACATGTACAACTTCCGACAGACATGTGGACTCCTCCTGCCGCCACCTCACGCTTGACACCGGATGCATGCGCTGCGGGCGCGCACTGAGGTGGAGTCGAGTGCTGGCGCCGCAGGAGCATGCAGGCTACGGACGAGATTATGTCCAGAGGATGTCGAAAGGGCGGGTTGTTGGAAACCATCGTGCAGTGGATCTGTGCTATACGTTTAGAGAATCAGACAGGATGGATGGCAGTGGCAGGTCAGAATATCTCGTTTCACCGTAAATTGGGCCGAGTCAGTTGGAAAATCATGATTAGAAACCCAACCGTGGAAATTTTGTCTAGCAACGCGATTTCTGTCGGCGAGTATTCCTGCGATACGCCGGCGAAGTCCTGAATGCCGTGCTCGGCACACCGCACGAGGTCACGGGCAACTCCGAGAGGCAGACAGCCTCGACAGCGCCGCCCTCCATTGAGTACTCTTGTAGGATACCTCCTCTGTAGCTGAAGCATGAAGGCATACATGAGTGCATACAGTCATCTCTTAATACAGGATATTATGCCGTTGATTACGTAAATCTATTGATTTGTGTGTTGCAAGTCAATATGGGTTCGGTTACAACTGATTTCAGCGTCTCCGCGAGGTAAGACAGACGCCCGCGCGAGCAAAACGTGACACCGCCCAAGTTCCCGCTACCATTTATGGTAAAGGGTCTTAGGGATGAAGCGCAAAAATCGCAATGGCCCCGTCTCGCGAACTTTGGTAACCCCTCACGTGCCGGCACATGACAGGGTCTTCCGTGGTCTCTGATCTTCGGCGTCGGCCGAGCGCACTTCGGCTCTTCCATCCACCTCCATTTCTCTGTATAGTATCCAAGCAGATAATATGTCGAGTGCCTATCCATTGTCTTTGACCCCTTAACATGGCTCCTCTCAGACAATGTAGTGATACTCCCAATCGTAGAGATATACCCCGTCGGGCTCGAACGGCGTTCGGAAGCGCGAGTACGCGCTGGCGGGCTCACCGGATGCGACGCCTCAAGGGTCCGTCTTCGCAACGAGCGATACATTGACGCTGTGACAGGCATGGTCGAGCGATTGTGTGAGAACTAGTGGCCAGGGCACCAGAGAACTTAGGAAGCACGCAAGTCACTCACTTACAAGCCAGCTGAGTCCGCACACAGCAAATTCCTCGGTGTAATGCTGTATGGTAGCGGGCCCTGCCGTGAAACGGCCTTTCAGAGCTATAAGAAAAGGCTACGCGCGAGCAAGAAACGGCTCCGCGCGAGCAAGTGCGACGTCCGCGCGAGTAACTCAAGGGAATGTGACTCACATTTGGGCATGTCATGCACAGTTATCACATTCAATTTCGATCTAGACAAGCAACCTTCGGTGAGTTGCAACGACGGCAAGTTCGAGATGCAACACCAGCGTCGCGGTGCCGCATCATTCACGTGACTCATTCGGCGCGTGACTGTCCGGAGATAGCCGAAGGCACTCCGTGAAGGTCACTGAGTGGCTGGCACGACCTAAAAAGCTGCCTCAGCTTCAGGAACTGGCAAATATGAGTCTAAAAAAGGCTTCACTGCTTGCGAGAAATTTCAGTCAAAGACATGGGAATCTATCCGAGCCGCCACGTGCGTCCCGAACACTCCTATGGCCTAATCGGGAAGGAGCGACTTCTCGTCGGCTGTCATCTCAAGGCATCGGACGAGCAACTCTATCCGGCTCCGACGACCACAATATTCTGGGAGTTTTCAGAAGAGACAAACACAAAGTTTCAATATACAGTAATTAACCTATATCCGAAACATCACCCCCCAGCGAAACAGTCCAGTTCTGGTGGGCATGGACTTCTGAAAAATCTGTAAAATTCAGAGATTA
>JAMQCK010000341.1:0-27620 GCA_024196135.1 Pleurotus ostreatus/Saccharomyces cerevisiae fusant | reverse complement strand
AGTCCACCTTACTCTACGGGTACAAGATAAGGTATATAAATGTACCCTTGCTCCGGCCAGACGCCCACGATTAAGCTTAATGTTATCTCACCTGCGTTCCCCTTCCTCCTGCCAATTGGCGCTGTAGCGCCTACATGAGGCATCAGCACTACCACCGACAGATACCCTTGGATTCTCCAGGTGTAAAAACAGGACGCCGCCATAAAATGGACGAGCAGAGGAGGTCGAGCGCCAGCCAGCCAGCAGCCGCGACCGCCCTCGAGGCTGGACTGCACGATACGATGAATTCTTTTGAACGTCGTCGTTGCGAACAGCTTTTCAGCATGCTGAATGTATGGGTTCGCGATTGGCAAACCATGTCGTACAGCGCCTCCGCCTCCACCGCGCACTGAGAGCGCCGGCAAGCCCCTCGAAGCGACCAAGTCGACATCAACGACGGCGAGCATACGTCGCAGGCGTCTTCGCTCCCACCTCTTCTCCTTCTCATCTCCTCGCCAGACAATTCTCGCTTGCCATTTCTGCCATCTTAAAATCGTCCGATCGAGTGCTGCCGCGATTCCAGCTTTCACTAACTGACCCGCTCGCGCATGTCCTTATGTAAGGCCGCGCTCCGCTTCCTCGGCGTAGTGCGCAAGCGCGTTCCCCTACCCCTAGAGTCTGTTCTTCAGCTCATCGACATTCTGCATGTACTCACCTTAGCCTTGTATAGTAAAGGTATGAAAGACCACGAGAATGTAACAATTGCCTCGGTCTACGAGCGCGAGAGATCTTGGAGCTCTTTTGTGACAAGAGTCGGTTTGAAGACCGCGAGGATCTCATCAAGTTCGACTTGATGTGCTGTGATGTGAGTGCACGCCGTCAATTGGCTCGACGAGATGCCGGAGGGGTAGTGACGCCGCGCAACGCCGCAGAACACCCTGGCTCAGCGACCCACAGAAGCTCCAGAGCCTCGCCATGGCTTCTTATACTCGGCAGAGAGTTAGCAAAGCAGTCCGGCAGTTCGTGACTTGCGTACGTATCCCCACGGCGGCCTCATAACGGAGGAAGGAACCAATAAGCCATGGGCGACGAGTACGACTCCCGTGTCGAACGGCCAAATATCATGTGGATAATCCGCGAGTCCCGCAGCAAAGTGAACGCCTGGCCAGCGTCTGTTACTGTAGATGTGAGTCGCTGAGAAACCTGTCGCCACCCTGCCGCGTACCGCGCCTCGGAGCACCGCCGCGGGAGGTCCGTCATCATGATTCCCAGTAAGGAAGTTTATTCTTGCAACCTATATAGGTTGGGCACCCGGAACCATGAACGGCACTCTCACAATCCTCACTTCCGCAGCATTTAGAGCGACTCAATGGCTTCTCCTAACTCAGTTCTTATCGTGAGTATCTTCCCCCTTTCTTTCCTTTCTTCGGCAAGCGGCAAGACGACTGACCCACTCACCCCAGGTCGGCGCCGGTCCCACTGGCCTCTGTCTTGCTCTTGCCTTGCTGAAGAACGGGGTCTCTGTGCGCATCATTGACAAGCTCCCTACGCCCCGTATAGGGCAGAAGGGGAATGGCATCCAGGTTTGTAGTCACTACTTCACCTTGCCTTTTCGACTTCGCTAATCTCGGTATTCTAGCCCCGAACGCTGGAGATCCTATACTCGCTAGGCCTACTCGACGACGTCTTCAAGCGCTCTTGCCATATCAAGAGTCTCGTCGTGTACGAGATGCCTGGCGCGACGAAGATAGCAAAGGAAATCACGCTGACACCCCAGGTCGAGCCGACGCCTGACAAGCCATTCGTATGTACCGAAGATTCTATGGGCTACGAAGCCATTGACTCAAATACTTGCAGCCCAACTCTCGCGCTATGGGTCAAGACCGCTTTGAAGCTCTCTTGGTTGAGCACCTTGAACGTCTCGGTGGCACTGTCGAGCGCGGCGTCGAACTCCGGAACTTCACGCAGGACGCCACCAAGGTCTCCGCCGAACTCGCCAAAGTGGACGGCAGTATCGAGCACGCCGACTTTGAATTCCTAGTCGGCTGCGACGGCGGACACAGCCCGGTCCGCCACATCCTGAACCTGTCCTTCCTCGGCGAGACGCGCGAAGGCGAGGGCATGTTCGTGGGCGATATCATCATCAAGAAGGGGATCAGCGATGTGCGCTCTGTGCCCGTGGCACCCCCTTCGTCTAACTGACTCGCGCGCAGGAATACTGGCACTGTTTCAACGGCACCGGAACAGGCCTGGGCGCTACCCCGGGCGTCAAGGCCGAGGGTGCATCTGGCGCGCTGTAAGTCGAGTACTCGCGCGTACGTCAGTCGCATACTGATACTCTTCCCCCTTCCCAAGTACTTTCATCTTCCGCACTGCCGAGATTCCCGGTCTCTCCACGGTCATGGCCACGGGGCCGAAGATCGAGGACGTCCAGCAGCGATTCTCTACCTGCGATGGGCTGATACAGGCGTTCTACGAGGTTACGGGGCGCACGGACGTCGAGTTCGGCGAGCAGCTCTGCGGTTGGTGGTGGCGGCCCAACATCCGCATGGTTGACACATTCGGTGTCGGCAGAGCGTTTGTCGCTGGGGGTAAGTACATCTGCAGACTTTTGGACCATTGCTCATCTCTCATAAGACGCGGCACATACGCACAGCCCGACCGGGGGGCAAGGCATGAACTCGAGTATCCAGGATGCAGTAAGCTTCTCGGCCTGAACGTATGCCTGCAGCCTCGCTCACCCTTCCCCGAAGTACAACCTCGCCTGGAAGATCGCCCTCGTCCACAAGAAGCTCGCCCCGCCCACCTTTCTGGAAACCTATTCCACCGAGCGCCTTCCCGTCATCGCCGCCATGCTCCAGAAAACGACTGATCTGCTGAACAAGACCATGGCCGCCTTCCAGAAGGGCGTCGCGGATCCAAATGTGACGAACGAGGCGTGGGAGCGTGGTGGCGAGCTCCAGCAGTTCGGCGTCAACTATCGCGGCAGCACCATCGTGCTCGACGAAAGGAACCCGCCAGAGGAGGGCGTGATTCCGAGTGCGTATGGGTCGGGGGCGGGTGGGGTGAGGGCGGGCGATAGGGCACCATCGGCGCCGATAAAGGGGTTGGGATATGGGGCGGAGAAGCTATTCGATGTGTTCAGCCCGACGAGGCACACGGTGTTGGTTTTTACGGAGGATGAGGAGAAGGTGCAGGGCGTGCTGGACCAGGTCAAGACGTTGCCGGAGGGGGTGGCTGAGGTGGTGGCTGTCGCGCCGAAGGGCAAGGCGGCGGAGGTGGCTGGGGCAAAGGTCGTGGAGGACGTCGAGGGGCATGCGCGCTCGATATACCAGGTCGAGCAAGACCCGACGACCGTCGTGGTCCGCCCGGATGGCGCGGTCGGTGCGATTGTGCTAGAGGTCGCAGGGATCAGCCGCTACTTCTCGAAGATTTTGGCGTAGCATATCTGGAGTACGTGTACCATGGCATAGACCAATGTAGAATAATTTGCGATTGTGCTCAGGCTCTACCCTTTGTGAGACTGCCCTACAAGTAAGAACAAAAAACAGACAGTCGACCTCTGCCGGAGATCTTTATTTCATCCTCAGCGTTGAGGCTTGTAACATATGTACTTAGCTCTGAACTCCCTTGCCGTTAACAAGTACATACATACTCTAGACTCGGTATGGGCCGACGGTGGAGGCCGCCATCCACCCACTCTCGCGCTGCATTTGTGCTAACCTGATTCGCCCACCTTCCTCACATGTACAGGCGAGCCACTCAGATAATTCAGCGAAAACATGTATAGCATTGCACGTAACATATCGAAAGCACTGTGGACAGGACGAGCAACTACACAGATGGACATCTAAAGTATAAATGCTGGATGAGATAGAATAGTCCGTTGTGAGGTGGTCGTGTAGAGAAATAGATATTTTTTGTCTGCATATAGGCAGGCCGAGTCAGCGAAGACTACGCTTGAGCATAGAAAAGCCCTTATGAGTGTTGGCGGACCTCGTATGAGCACCGACGCTCAGTAGTCGCGCCTCTGAACCGCATGCGCCGGATACTGCGCCGACATTCCACTATGGTGGGACATGCCGCTATGGTTCGACATCGCGCTAGTCATCCCGCTCCTCCCTGGCATAGACATCCCGCTATGCACAGACATCCCCGACATCGCGCTCCGCCCCGACATCCCTGACATCCCACTATGCCCCGACATCCCACTATGCCCTGACATTCCGCTATGTCCCGACATCCCCGACATCCCACTCATCACCGACATCCCACTCCTATTCGACCTCACGCTCTGCCCCGAGCGGTTCGATGCCATCGACGCCATCGAGTACTGCCCGCTGCTGTGTTGGCTTGACTGACCGAGGCTATTGTGGCTCGACACGGAGGCGTACTGGTCGTAATAAGGCTGCTGGCCCATCTCCTGGCTCGCGTACATGCTGTTGCCGGTGTCTTGGTACGCGACGTCTTGGTAGGAGCCTCCGGTGTCCTGATAGTCCTGGTAGGCCCCGCCGTCTGCATAGCCCATGTTCGGGTCTTGGTAGGACATGCCAGAATCTTGGTAGGACATGCCGGAGTCCTGGTAGGGTATGCCATTCTCCTGATACGAGCCTGCGTCCGGATGGTACACGGCACCGTTCTCGGGAAAGGCCATGCCACCGTCCTGGTACGACCCGCTATGCCACGACAGCCTCGACGATGACGATGCATTCGACGCCCTCCGCGTGCGTGGGATGTCGAGAGATTGCGTCGACTGATTCGCCATCATGGGTTGCGCAAACGGAGGGACGGGCGATGTTCCTTGAGGCATCGGCGATGTTCGCTGAGGCATCGGTGACGTGCGCTGCTGAGGCATCGGCGGCACAGGCGACGGCGGTGGCAAATGTCCCGAGGGCGAGCGCCCATGCGCCGCGGAAGGCGGTCTTGCATGTCCCGACGTCGTCCTCGCATGTCCCGACACCGCTCTCGCTTGCGCCGCAGACGAGGGCGGCCTCGCCTGTCCCGAGGGCGCTCGCGTATGCATCGACGACGGCGGCCTCCCAGCCTGCACCGACGGCGATCGCGCATGCGCCGCTTGGGAAGGATGCGCGGAAGGAGGGCGAGCTTGCACGGATTGCGACCGCCCATGCGCGCCTGGCGAGCGCGAGCGCTCCCTCTGTTGCGTCGGAGGAAACAGCTCAGACTCGTGGGGGATGTAAGGCATGCTGGATTGACCGGGGGCGATGCGGAGCGTATTCGTGCGACGGCGAGGTGGAGGTTCTGGGACGGCGGGAGCGGGTACCCCATATTGCTGCTGAGCGTCCGGCGCGTTGTACTGCTGGTCGAAGGGATTCGGAAGGGGCTCGTCCTGAGGCGAGTCGTAGACGGGTTGCTGTGCGTCGTACCCTTGCTGTTGCGCGTCGTATATATCGTAGCCGGGTTGCTGGGCCTCATAGCCTTGCTGGCCGTCGTACGTCTGCCCATCATAACCCTGCCCATCGTACTGAGCATACCCGTTCGACGGCAGATACTCGCCAGGTTGCACTCCAACGAGGGAGTTGTACGACTCGCTGGACTGCTGGTGATGAAGCGGTTGTTGCTGCTGCGGTTGTGGCGGCGGCGGTTGGTGAGGCTGCGGCAAGGGTCTTGAGGGCGACGATGATGCGAATTGCGCCGGAATAGGCGGGACAGGAGGCACGGATTGTTGCGCATACTGTGCCGGAATTTGTGGCACGGGTGGCGCATTGAGCGCAGTTGCACCCAGTCCACCAAGGGTACCCGGCCCGAGGGTGCTCAACGCAGTCGAAAGCGTCCGACTACGAGGTGGTGGCACGGGTGTCGCCGAGGGCGGAAGTCCTGGCGTCATCGTCGGAAGCGGGGGAACTGGAGGTACCGCCGGCGGTGGAAAAGAGCCCGACCTGCTAGGTGGCATAGGTGCCGTCGAGAGTGTTCGACTCCTCGGTGGAGGCATCGGAGGATGCTGAGCAGCCGCCATTCCGGAGGGCTGGGGTGCCATCGACATCGCACGACTACGAGGGCGCTGCGTGGGTTGGGGAGCCACTGACAACGCACGCGTTCTCGGCGGAGGCACAGGTTGCCCATTTGGCGCGTCGGGGTAAGAGGGCACGCCGGTTGGCCATGTTTGAGGCGGCACGGTCGCAGAGGTAGGCCAGGCGACAGCGCTCGGCGGTACCGTTGCGGACGGAGGCGCACTGGGAGGTGGCCAAGCGCCCCACGAAGGCGGAGGCGCTGCAGAGCCGGGAGTGGGCAGCGGGCGCGAGTGCACGACCGCCTCATGCTGCACGTAAGGGTCCGCGGGCGGAGGAGGGTAAGTGCTGTACGGCGGCTGATACGTTGGCGTGGTCGGGAACGCCGCCGGTCCCCCTGGGCTGGGTGCAGGGTACGGGGAGTCGTACGACTGAACTCCGAGGTCAGGTAAGTTCACCGAGGTCAAACGTCAGTGTGCTTACAGGGAAGGATTGGTGCCCAGTGCCGTTCGTTTGGACGCGCAAGGAGCCCATATTCTCCGCCAGTTTCTCGACGGGAGGCACTGGAGGAGGTTCCTCGTAGGGCGCCGTGTATAGCTCGTATTCAGTTGCAGTAGACTTGCGCCGCGATTGCTTTGAGTCAGAGCTCTCTCCGCCCTCAGGACCGACGAAGATGCCAGGTCCACCATACGCAGCGCTCTTCCGCGCCTTCTTCTTGGTCTTCTTCGGCGGGGGCTTCGACTGCAGTCCTCGATCAGTTCACTGACCCACGCGCGCCACACCCACTCACATTCGACCAGAACGTCATCTGCAGCGACACCTGCCCCGCGAACCTATCCTTGTGCGACAGATCGAACCAGTCTGAGCTTCACCCGTGAGCCCAACGCGGGTAAACGCGCCACATCGCAGACACACCATCATGCTCGCCCTTCGTCAACACGCGCGTGAGGTCGACGGTCGTCTGGCCGATGAGGTCCGGTTCTTTCAGGCCCTCGGCGAAGCAGGCGACCTGCATCTTGAAGCCGCCCTTGATTTTCGGCGGGCCGTCCTCTTGCTTGGGTGGGAGTTCGGGTGGGGTGTCTGAGGATTGTGGGGTGCTGCTTGAGCCTTCGGATTCGTAGAGGGTGAAGCGGAGTTCTTGATCCCAGTGGGCGCGTTGTCCGGCGCGGTTGATAGCTCGTGTGCGTTGCTTTTCGCCGTTGAAGCTCACGACGCAATATGGAGTTTGCTTCCCAATAGCTTTCTTGTTCGTGAGGTGCATCTATACTCATGATCTATCAGCTACTCGAAGGAAGAAGTACGACCACGTACGGCCTCGAGGACCACAACAACGAGTGTTCCGACGACATTGTTTTTTGGGGAGGAGGACATTGCATGACCAGAGAGGAGAACGCGGACGAGAGGGCGCGCATGCGTTCGCGACGCGCCATCAACACGACGCGTCAGGGACGGTCACGTGGGTGCGTAAAATGGCCGATTGTAGGTTACCCCTAGCTAAACCTTTTCAAGGCGAGATGGCCGAGCGGTCTAAGGCGCTAGAATCAGGCGGTAATGCGCTTACGTAATCTAGTCCTCCGGGGCGCGAGTTCGAATCTCGCTCTCGTCACGTTTTATCTAGTGTCGTACAAGTTTTGCTCAATCGTTACTTGTGCAAAACAACGAGGCTTCGCACTCCGCCGACTGATCGGCATCAATTACTTCTTGGAACCAACTATCATCACGTTCTTGAACTCCCCATCCTCCCTGTATGGCCGACCACGGCGACCAGTCCAACAAGCGCCCGCGCCTCGATAACGAGGACGACGTGCGCCTGTGCATGGGCGTTGTCGCGGTCGTGCAAGAACAACGCCAGGCGATGATCGCAATGGAGACGGAGAAGGAAACGCTTGCACTGCAGAGGGTCACCAAGGAAGCTTCATCTCTGGAGGATGTTAGCAAGATGAAGATTGTCGAATGGGAGACTGCCAAGATGACGCTGGCAGCGCTTGAGCAGCAGCACGCGTTGCTGCCCAACAGTATGGAGTTGCAGAGGCTAGCGATGGAGGCGGAGAAGTTGGCGC
This sequence comes from Pleurotus ostreatus/Saccharomyces cerevisiae fusant, assembly GCA_024196135.1. Lineage (NCBI taxonomy): Eukaryota > Fungi > Pleurotus ostreatus/Saccharomyces cerevisiae fusant. The sequence goes on along the minus strand of JAMQCK010000341.1, from coordinate 19,615 downwards.
TGGCCCGGGTGGAATTGTCCGTCAAGCTGGAGAATATGCGCAGCGCCAATCTCGAGCTCGAACGGAGCAACCTGGAGATGCAGGAGAGGCTCGGTGCGTAGCCATTGGGGTGTATGCGTGCCGCTGCTGATGATACGCCTATCACTCAGCCGGACCCCAGCATGGTCTGCTACGTCTGCTACGTGCGCGTCTGCAGTGACCTGACTGACTTGACGCCAATTAGCTCGCCCCCCCTTGCGATCAATGGACAACGGCGGCGGTCTTGCCAGGAAGGCCTTTGGCGACCTGCTTCCCGGGCAGTCAGCGATGGCTTCGATGTCGATGGGCTCTCTCGCTGGTACGAGCATGTTCGCCAGCAGTGGAGAACAAGGTGCGCGACGCGCTTGTATGCGCTCATATGTCTGACGCGCCTACAGGCAATCGGCTAGCCGGCCTGAATCGGCGCAACACCACCAGTGCTGCGAGCACTCTCGGTACCCCTCATCTCAGCGGCAGCGCCGCAGACTTCAATCAAGCCTTCGCCAGCAGCAGCTCCGACGCATACACGCCGAGTACTCCCGGGCAGTCCACGTCGAACATGATGGAGATGTTGGCCGCCGACTACAGCGGCACTTTTGTCCAAGGACCCGGCAGTCGCTGATCTATCACCCTCTCGCTCGCTCTTCTACCGCAACTTCTGGTCTTACTCGCTCAGTACCGTCTCGCTTTTCACGCACAGCTTGCATTGTCTCGCTCTCCTCGCACGGCTTTCGTTCTCGCTCTCGCTCCTCGCTTGTTCCTGCCTTTGTTCTCTTTCTATCGCTGCACTTGAATATTGCATACCTCCCGGACGTAGAGAACCGAATGATACACATGTACTAATTACCGAACAATCTATGCATCCAGTACTGTACACGGACAACATCATCGTCCGACAGTATCCTTGGACCCTCTAAAGCGCTCGCGATGGTCTCTTCCATCATCTGCGAGACCTCGGGTGGTAGCGTGCCCTGCTCATTCAACTGTGTCCCACAGTCAGGGTCAAGCGAACCAAGTGAAGACGGGTACTCACCTGTCGCACTCGAGCGATGCCCCGGTCGAGTATCACGTCCCGCCGCGGTGCATCAACAGACGTCTGCGTGGTCTGCGCCGGGAACTGAGAGGCTGTCGGCTGCGCGTGGGGCACGAGCTCGTTCAGAGTTGCCCCGAGCGTGCGAGCGTCGTGCGCGTCAGGCGAGCTGATCGCGATCTGCAGAAGGTAGTATGAGTGCCAGCCCACGTCCGCGGAAAGCCTCACTCGCCTGCTGTGCCCAGTCGCGGAGCGCTTCCAACACTTGCCTAGCATTGCGCACCGGCGCAGGAGCCGGCGTAGGAAAGGGCGGCGAGAGGATCGAAGGTGAGCTCTGACGCAGAGGCGGGTCCGCCTCGCCGAGATCAGCGGCAAAGGTGGTGTCGTTGCTGATGTCGGCCAAGAGCCCTGCCAGCAAGGCATCGTCGGCAGCCGTAGGTGCCACGTCAAACATGAAATCGAGTTCGGCCGCGTCCAACAGCGGGTCGACGATGACCATGCCCGCGGGGGACAGCGATGGTCCGGCCTGCATAGACGATCCGGGGTCAAGAGCATCAGCGTGCGGGAAAAGCTGCAGGTCGGGTATGGACGCGTATTCGACCTCGCCCTGCGCATTCGCTGGGCTGGCTGCGACAGGGGATTCCGCCTCGAAAGCCGCGTCCTCGGCGTCGTCGTCGTCGTCGTCGTCGTCATCGGCCACTGCCTTCTCCTTGCCTTTGTGAGACGATGGCTTGCCTCGGCCCCTGATTCTGTCGCTCGTCTCCTTGTATGCATTGTACAATGGCAAATACGTGTCGCTCTTCGTGCACTCGCCGTCAACGATGTGGTCAATCAGTTTGCGTAACGAAGGAAAGCTGTCGAGAACATGAGTATGGGTCGCTCGAGGTGCGCATGACGTACGACTCATCGCCGGCAGGACAAAGCAGCTGGTCGTCCGCGGTCCTGCGAACAAGGAAGAAGAGATCACGCCACTCGTTATGCGTGCGCAAGCTGGCAAAGAAAACGGTCAGTAACGGCCACGGGAAGATGACATGAGAACGTACATGTGCGTCTTGAATGCGTGCAAGCTGTGGTACGTGCCCAGGTAAGAAGGGACATCACGGTTCTCCTTGGGAATGCGGAGCGCCTTACGCTTCGCCAGGCCAGCGGCGCAGCGTGCGCAAACGAAGGATACGGTGCCGTCTGCTGCCTTCTCCACAATCGGCTTGTCCTGCTCCTGCCGAACGTAGGGTTCAGCGAGGACGCTGGCGAACGCGGTCAGAGCCTCGACCCTGTTCAAGCCGGCAAGCGTGCGCCCTTCGACAGGAGGAGGCGGAGGAGGGTCGTCGTCCTCGGGCTCGGGCACAGACTCGTCGGTGCTGGCGCCTTCGACTGTCTCCGCAACCACGGCCTCCTGCTCTCCATCCTCCTTGCCCTGTACGATTCTGGCCTGACGGGCGACCATTCTCATCAGAGGATGACCATCGACCTCGCGCAAAAGCATCTCCTCGTCCTCGTCGGACAGCTCGGGAATCAGTGTCGCGTCTTGGCGCGCCACCTCCTTCATGACCAGTTCGGTGAGCAGGGCAGAAGGGGCTAAGACTTCGCGTGCGCCTGCCTGGCGCTCCTCAACGGTTCCCTCGAACTCGTCAGCAATGGCTGTCTTGAAAGCTTCCTTGTCCTTCTGTCGTCTCGCCTCACGACGGACGCTGTTGCTCGTCTTCTTTGCTGTCTTGTTGGCCGCGCAGACCTGGTCGAGCAGCTGCAGACGTATGAGGCGCGGTGACTGTCCACGTACGCAGACAACGTACCTGGCGCGCGCGCTCTAGGGTGTCGTCCGAGTCGTCGATGAACCGGTTGATGATGTCCCCCTTCTTCTTCTTCTTTTTCCGCAAGGCCGCGTCCCGGACCGGGTCCCTCACCTTCTCAGCCTCAACGAACATGCTCTTGAGATGAAGGATGCCGGTAGAGTCGCTCGAGTTCGCGCTGAAGCAGGCTAGGTACTCGTCCACGAGCGCGAGTCGCGCGGTCTCGGTTGCGATCACTTTCGCGTTCTATCTCATCCATCAGCCCAAGTGCAGAACGTAGGCCGCGCGACGACCAACCTCGGCAGCGACAGCATGCACTTCCTCCTTCTCCTTGGCCTTCTCCGCCTTCCTCGCCTCGGCACGAGTGACGGAAGCGTTCGTGCAGCCGGCAGCGGCCCTGCAACGCTCGGCAAGGACGTTGACGGCGACGGAGAACAGCGTCAGGTTGTCGTAGTGCTTCTTGAGGTCTTCCGGGGTCATGTCAGCGGACGTCATGAGGCGCTTGTCCGTAAAATTGATGCCCTGCGTGCCGCGGATGTAGTGCTCGCGCACCACCGAGCCGTCTCCTGACGGCTTGTGATGAAGGACGAGGGCGGCAAAAAGGTGGCCACAGATGGAAGAGTACTGGTAATACATGAGTACATGCATGGTCTGGAAGGGGGGGAGGGCATCCATACCCAATTAGCGGCGCTCCTACGGAACGCGTAGGTACCTGTCGGCGGTAGACCGGCGGAGATCGCGAGTTGGTGGAACATGTCGATAAAGCCGCGCGCCATCATAGGTCTGGACTCGTCGAAATCGTGCCCTCCGCTCGTCATGGCGGGGAACCTAAGTATGTGGGATCAGTGACTCGGGCAAGTCTGACGGGGCACATACGCACAAGAAGCGCTTGAGGAACTCGGGCAGCACGAGGCGCCGGGCCGCGGGATGCATCAAGAACGCGATGAACGTCTGCCGCACGGTCAGTATATGCGCGTGCGATGGCGAGGAAAGCGGACGTACGCTGCCATACTGGTCACCGAATGCGCCGAGGTGAAACCAGTCGACCAGGAACCACATCGTCGGGTCCAGGAGCACATAGTCTGCGCGATCGACCGACCAGAGCTCGAGATTCTGTTCGCGGATGGCGAAGCTACTAAAGTAGCACTGCAGACAGGACGATGAGCGTCGTCTTCCGAGACACCCATATCATCTACATACCTTGAAGGCGGTGAACTCGAACGTGAGGCGAAACTTCATGTCGTCCATTTTGTACACGCCGATGTGCTCGTACCTTAGCGAGAAGTTGTCTTCGAGGTGCTGCTGGGTGACGGGCCCGAGCGTGGACGGTCGAAGTCCAAAGTAGAACATGAGTAGCGTCTTTTGGGCATGCTGGACCTCTCGCCGCCAGTGGGCGGTGGACTTGGCCTGGCTGAGGACGTGTTCGATGAGCACGAGGACTTCGGGATAGTCGTAGTAGAGCTTCTTGTTGCGCTGCTTGGAGAGGCCGTGGCGTTTGATGACTAGAGCGCGCATGAGCGGCCGTGCCCGTCGAGAGGGGGAGAGAGAAGGGGTGACGTACGTGTCATGACTTGCGCCTCCATCTTCGCAAACAGGCCATGCCTGACGAGCACCTCGACGCCACACTTGTTCTTTCTGCCATCCGGACGAGGGTCCAAGGCGAGCGTGAGGATGTTGTGGCAGTGTATCCTCATCCACCAGTGAACGGTGGTCGCCTTTACGGACCGGTAGCGCGGGTTGGAGGTTGTGACTCGATACTGGAGAGAGCGCGTGTGAGCAGCATGACCGACGCACGGGGACTAGACGGGGACATACGAGGTAATCGAGAAAGGGGGTGCTGTGCGTGATCAGGGTGTGCGCGTGCCAGTACGCGTCCTTGGGTATGGTCGGATCCTGGCACTCGACGTAGATTTCATAGTCGACGAATATGCGTGCGCGGGTGTCACGAGTCTGGGAAGAGCCCGAGGGCTTGACGGCGTTCGCCTTTTCCTGCAGGTCGGCCATGACCTCCTCCACGGGCGCCTTCCATGTGTCGGCTGCGGCGAGAAATGCGAGTTGACGATTGAGGCGAATCTTGTCCAGCCGCTCCGTCTCCTCGACGTGCGGCGTTGCGATCGGGATCTGGTCCAGAGGGATGGGCACGTATGCGCCCGGCACGGGCGCGGGCGGCGGCGGAGCAGGCGCTCCTTCGCGCACTTGCTGGGCGATGCCGGCGAGAGTAGCCTGGTCGACTCGGTTCCGGAGGTCATCGTCGGCCATGCCGCCGTCCATCTCACGCTGCTGGGCCTGGTAGCGCTGCAGGGTGGCCTCCGCAGTCCCGCTGTTGCGCGTGCGCTGGTCGAAAGCGATGGGGCGAGCGATGGCCGTCGTCGTCGACCGTTGGATGTCACGGCCGACCGACTCGACGGTCGTGTTGCGAAGGAGCACTCGGGTCGTATGGCTGAGGGGGGTGTTTGGGTGAAAGGCGTCCATGGGGGGAGAGGTAGCTGGGGGACGACGTTTTTATGTTGAGAAGCGCCATGTCAGCCCGGTGGATCCGTTTGCGAAGGCGGAGCGAGCGGACAGAGTTGTCGAGGACGGTCGTCGACTGTCGTTCACTGTCAGTGTCAGCCGCTGTGTTCGGTTCCCCGTCTTCCTGTTTTGCTCAATTTTCACGAAGACAAAACACACGTGGATGTCACAGGCTCACGGTTCGACTTGGCTAACATTTACATTCGGTTGATTGACTGCTGGCTATGGTACACTACTACTCCTCCTCCGATTCGTCCTCATCGCTGTCCTCCTCAAAGAGCTCGCGCTCCAGCTGGCGCACCTGGCGGACGCGAGCGCAAAGGTCTACGTCACAGACGCCGTAAAGCAACTGTCTGACTACCTTGTCGTCCACAGCGCGAATGTGGTTGGCGTCCTCGATCAGTGCCTTGAGCATGAAGGGGAACGCGGGCGTCCGATGGCTGTTGTCGAGAGCGCGCGTGTCCCAGAAGGGATCGGTGAGGACGAGGAGGCCAAACTGGGTGTGTGCGTGAGCGGGGCCAACGAGCTTGAGGCGCGCGCTCTGCTCACCGTTCTGTACGCGTTGACGAGCCGGTTGCGACCGCAGACGATGGGCGCGATAGTCTTGCGCTTCCAATCCTGGAAATCGGGATCTGTGCTGAGACCTGCCTTGTCGATCTGATCCTCGGCAAACTGCGACGCATATGCGTTCCGATAAAACTCTTCCTTTTCGACAGAGCGCCCGCCACGGGTGTGGCCGATGGCCTGCCAACGAAGCCCGAACTCGATCGCGTCCAGCTGAACGAGCACGCGACCGACGAACGTGTCGACCGAGTGCTGAGTCTCGCTGGTGACGATGCGCTGTGTGTGCGCGCGATGAGCGGGAAGCGCAAGAGGTGATCATGTGAGAGCTGGACGTACGTTGTGAAGGCGGACGAGAGCAGCGGCGTCGCCCTCGCCGGCCACGCCCGCATTCGCATGCACAAGGAGAGCGCGGTGGACGTCGGTGTACGGCGAGGACGCGGACCACTCGGCAGCGTCATAATAGTCGATGCCGCTCAGCAGACGGGCAAGCGCTTCGTCTTCGGCGTCCGCGCGGCTGAGACTCGGATCGAGGCTGAGTATGACGTTCCACGTCTGGGTCATGGTGCGGGGCGAGGCCGTTTCGCGGGCGCGTATGAGTGCCACACGAGTCTCTGCCTGTTCGGCGGGAGTGGCCGCGGGAGGGGTGGCGGTCGGTGGTGCATCTTTAGCCGCCGCCGCCGCCTGAGCGTTTCTCGACGTGCGCTTCGGGCGACCGCCGCCGCCGATGTTGACCTTGCGAATGGCGCGCTCTTTGAGAAGGGCGAATCTGGCGCGAACCTGACGGTTGAACGCAGACTGGATGTTGCGCGGGAGAGGTTCGAGCGGGATGGCCGCGAGCGCGTCGAGCCGCTCGAGCAAGTCCTTGTGCTCGGGGGTGAAGCTGTCGGGGGCGAACGTCTCCATGCTGGAGGTCCGTCCATCGCGCGCGCGCGCGCGTATATGTACTCGCCCGCACCAGAGTGGGATGAGGTACGAGGGAGCGGTGGGATGGAGGACAGGGGAGTGGGATTGGGGAATGGTGGTGGGCAACCGCGGCGTCCGAGGACCAGATGGGATCAAAGCCGTGACGGTCACGAGCAAAAGTCCACCCTCGCTCGTCCTCCTGCGACGCTGGCGAACTCGTAAGATATTCTAGCGCAGGAACGTTGTGTCCTCGAGACGCTATCGACGCACCATGATAGATTGTAGAAAGCTCCCTTGCTATGACCTCTACGCGAGAGGGCTCGTCGAAACGTGCTGTCTCCACGTGAACATAGGTTTTCCCACGATCATCCCTTGACACCTGCAGCTCTATACGAGCATGGATTACTTTTGATTTGTACTGTGTAACAACGTTCCAGGGAGATGGAAGCCTTCCAGAGAGCGAGATTCCCCGAGGCAATGCTTGCCCATATCATTACACTTGGAAAACGTGCATTACAAACAATGAATTCCTTTTTTGGATGCATGACCGGCCCTGTTGCGGCGACTATACAGCTCGATGCTGTCCCCGGGCTGGCTCTGAACTTGGCATACACACCGAGACTCTGAGTTAGCACAGGATCATTGTTTTCGATAGTTGCTGAACGCCGCTCTAACTCATTTCCCTTCAAGTGCGGCAGTGGGCGTATGGGGTTTATGCGAGAACACATGAGGACGACCACGCACTGTATCGATGCTATGTACTCGCCCGCCCCAGAGTGGGATGAGGTGCCAAGGAGCGGTGGGATGGAGGACAGGGGAGTGGGATTGGGGCAGAGTGAGTTGCAAACCCGATTAATAAGACAGGAGCGTGGGTTCGAATCCCACTCTCGTCACATTTTTGCCTCTTCAACCCTTCTGAGTTTCTGCTTCGAATACGCATCGACAAATTGGGGTTTTCGCAGGGAACCCTTTGCAGAACGTGTCCTTCCCCTGTTAAGCATGCAAAGATGTTGAAACCCCTTTTATCTACGCTAGCGTACAGAGTGTTGGCTTGTACGGCAAAAAATAATGGCGGTACGCCGTACGGTAGTCTACTAATAATGCGAAGGCAATGGTTCATGGTGATGGTGGGTATGCAGTGGGAAGATGCGTCTACAGGCGGTGAATCAGTATCTTTACACGCATAGTAGACCAACTTCAAGGGTAGATGCTGAATGGCTGGCTTAACACGGCAGAGCAGACTCGCGCCGGACGATAGTCATGAGACCGGGGATGCTCTTCGCCTTCTCGAGGGCGACAGGCTTGCCGGGATCGGATGCGTTCGAGCGAACAGCGTCGGCGTGGTAGGTGACCTGCGAGTGTGAATGTGAGGTGGATGTAAGACATGTGTTCGCCGTACGACGTACGTGCACTTTGTACGTCCCGTGTGATTTGGTCTTGGGCTCGTGGACGTCAACTGACGGGAAGGGTAAGCGAAGGGACCATCGCTCGCTTAACAGGGTACTAACCAGACCACCTAAAAGCCATCATCAGCACTTCGTTCCCGTACATAGCCCCGCGCCACTCACTTTTCGTCGACCAAGGCGTTCGCCCCCAACTCCCTCACATCGTCCAGCAGCTTGCACCGCGCAGCACGTAGAAGAACGGGCGTATTCACACCCCCACTGCACACATACGTCTGCCGCGTGTCTAGCGGCTCGCGCCTCGGGGTCACCATCGCCTCCACCAGCCCCGGATGGGATAAAGGCTGCTCCCCGCTCTTACACAGCGTCCCGCACGGCGTACTCGTCCCCGCCGTAATCGCAGCCTTTGCGCGCACGCGCTTCATGCGCACGAAGATGTTCGCGACGTTGGCGATGCCGAGGCGCGTCGCCTCTGGCGATGACGCGCTGCCGTTCTCCTTGAGCGTTCCGTTCTCTTTGGGCGTTTTGTGCTCCTGCGAAAGGCGGCGGTAGGCAGAAGATAGTACTGACATGGCGAGGTTTCACGATAGTCAATAGCGGGTTTGTGGGTGGTGAGATGCAAGGAGGTTCGATGCGGTGGCGCGCAGGCAACCGCGCATAGCGACGTCATTCCATTGCGGTCGTCCGGCCCAGGCTTCCGGGTCGCTGCCAAGTCGGTGACCGAAGGACTGGTCACGGTTGAACTTTCCCTGAACCTTCGTCGCTGTGAAGGCAATTGGAGGCTTTAAGGGCTTTGCATTGGGAACCGACATGATAGCAAGAGGCAAAAAGAGCAAAAGTGTGACGAGAGTGGGATTCGAACCCACGCCCCGAAAGACCAGATGATTCGGTAGTGAATCAGATGCGTCAGTAATTACTGACTGATCCTTAGTCTGGCGCCTTAGACCGCTCGGCCATCTCGCCTTAAGGCCAGGGCCAGGCTATTTTACAAAGATGGTAAATAGTCCTGGTCATACCCCCTTGAGCCCTCTCTTAAGCTACAGGTGTCCCAATTTACTATTCTCGCTACCCAAAGAACTGGCCAGCATCGCTGGGAATGTTTTCCTGCCCCCCGCCAACTTCCCTCTCGGGGCACATGACCTGTTCGGTCAAGTCCATGACTTTCCCACGCCTTTCTCTCCTTTCGTCACGACTCGCCGCCTGCACGTTCATCACAGATAGCTTGGCGCGCAGCGTGCATCTCCTTCTCGCTCCATCTAATAACGACGCAGTAACGACCAGAAGCTCGCTTAGCGACACAGGGCGGCCATGAAATTTGCACGGTCAGTAGGCTCGGCCACTTCTTGGTGATTATACGCAGCAGGGGACTCACGTTTTTTCTTGGCATGTTGACTTAGATATCTCGAGGAAACGCAGGTATGTATACGGTCGGATACGTCTATCATGGCTCATGCAATCGAAATGCGCAGACGCCTGAATGGAAAAAAGCATACATGTAAGGAGGTTGGTTATCATCTCAGCCACCGTGTCCTAACCGAGCAAACGTTCGAAGTAACTACCGCGCGCTGAAGAAGCGCATAACTGCAGTCCGCCGAGCTGAGGAAGGGCAGATCTCGCCTGAGCAGCCCATCCTCAGTTCGCAAGCCGACTTGGCGGGAGCACGGTCCGACTCGCCCTCTGCGCTGGCGAACGACGAAAGCAGGCTTTCGATGGGCCTTTCTCCCGAGCTGCTTCAGGATGCCGCAGAAGAATCCTCTCCTGAGGGTACACGGGTTGACGAAGGGCGAAAGTCCTTCCACTCGGGCGATGGGGAGCCCTCGCTCCCGTCGTCGCGCAGCTATCGGGTCATCCATTCGGCGTCTTCGCGCCCGCGAGACTTTTCGCGGCGCATGTCGATGACGAGCCGCAAGTCTCGCCCGAGTACGCAGCGTCGCAACACCATTATACACGGTGGGTGGCAGGGGAGGGGAATCGTGGCAACTATCTTATCACTCGCATAGGGCATCACCACCGGACGCCGCAGCCCTTTACGGCGCCTGCGACGTATAGCGAGCTGCTTCCGCTGCTCTCGCCTATCGAGTTGAACTTCTTCAAGCTGCTGGACGCTGAGCTGGAGAAGGTGGAGTCGTTCTATCTTGATCGTGAGAAGGAGATGCAGGAGCGCACGGTTCTGCTGCGGGAGCAGCTCAATGAATTGAACGACCACCGCAAGCTGTTCTACGTAGGTTGCGCTTCGTTCATACCTAGCGTGTTGCCTCATATTTCCCCATAGGCGGTCCACTCGCGCGACGGGCGGGCATGGGGCGTCCCCTTCCCCATCCCCATCAAGCCCGACATCAAACTACGCCTCCGCGCACCTAAACCGAAAGCCAAGCTCCCGGCCGTCGACGGCGCGCCGATAGAGAAGACGCTTACCAAAACTACAACTAAGAGCGGTGGCGGCTTCTTCGACTCGAACCGCGACCGTTATCACCAAGGCGAGACGCCGGATTCAGAAGAGGACATCGAGGACCGTCTCCCGCCCAGCCCGCCCGCGACACCGGTCGAGCGGTCGTCGACACCGCAACCGAGGAGAAGGGTCATGCTCGACCCAGACGAGTACCAGCATGCGAAGAAGCGGCTGAAGAAAGCGGTGCTGGAGCATTACAGGGCTCTGCAGATGCTGCACAACTACCGTGTAGGAGCGTACTTTATTCAGCTTGTCCGTCCGCTGACAAATCAATAGATCTTGAACGTTACTGGATTCAGGAAGGCACTCAAGAAATTCGAGAAGGTCACTCGGGTGCGTCTCTTGATATAGGATGCGATGCATACCCTATCTGAATTTTGAACATTCTCTAGATACCATGCATCGACCTCTACATGCGCGAGAAGGTCGAGACGAGCGCCTTCGCCTCCGATGTTCGTGTACGCCAAATGATGACCGAGATGGAGGACCTCTACGCGACGCGCTTCGGTATGTGCCACAAATTCGTCGGACAAGTAGCGGTCAAGCTTACTTGTGCTATCAACAGTCCACGGCGACAAGAAGCGTGCGATGGCCCGTCTTCGCGTAGGCACATCGCAGAATAGTCATCATTTCAGCACGTTCCGTTCCGGGATGGCTATCGGGCTGGCGCTGCCGGCGCTTGTCGCGGGAATATATGACAGTGCGTTTCCCAAGGGCAGCCCTAGAGTGCAAATTGTTCACTCTGCTCCAGGCTTTCAACCCGAAGTTCGGCACGGTGTGCAGGGATGGGAGGCGCTGCTGTATATCTACGCGATCATGCTCGTCCCTGTACTCCTCGCGATGCTCATCGGCCTCAACATGCTCGTGTGGGCACGTACGCGCATCAACTACGTCTTCATCTTTGGTAAAGAGACTACCATCCTCTTCATCAGATGTCTGCTGACAGTTGATCAGAACTGGATATGCGCACACGGCTGGACCATCGAGCGTATTTCGAGGTATGTTTCCCGCATCGATGAGCCTTTCGCGCCTCGTCTGACATCGTCACTCAGACACCCACATTTCTGCTCGCGACACTGTGTTGGGCGTTCTGGCTGACCTTCGCGCGCATCGGCAATCCGCATATCTGGCCTTTGGTGTGGCTGGCGTTGACGGCCGCCACGATCTTCGACCCTCTGCCGGTCAATGCGAAGTCCTCGCGATACTGGCTGCTTCGGAACCTCATGAGGCAGTTCATGTCGGGAACACGTCGCGTCGAGGTAGGTAACTGCTAAGCCTCCCTTGCTTCGCTTCTGACCGCCCCCTTAGTTCGCCGATTTCTGGATGGGGTGAGTGGCTCCTGAATCTATTCGGAAGTCGCGCTAACCTCCCACCTAGCGATCAATTCTGCAGCCTCGTCTTCACCTTATCGAACCTGTACTTCATCCCCTGCACCTACACCGTCGGCTTCGACGACTGGCGACAATGCACGACGTCGACGAAGAATTGGCCGGTCATGTTCGTCGTTGGTACTTTGCCACTGACGATTCGTGTCGTGCAATCCATCAAGCGTTACTATGACTCGCGGCTCGTTACCCATCTTGTCAACGTGCGTGCTTCTGTTGTTTTCACTGTGTACGCGACTGCTCACCTTCCTATCGCAGGGTGGCAAATATGGAACGGGCATCGTCATGTACCTTTTCTACTTCCTTTGGAGGCATAGGGGTGCGTACATGGTGACCGACTTCGAGTGTTGTAACTGATTTCTCTAAATTAGCCTCCTACGACGGACCTTTCTACGCTCTTTACATTGTCACCGCTATCCTGTACTCAACTTATGCTTGCACATGGGTAAGTTTCCTTTGGGTCTTGACCGAACGTGGCTGACATCATGCAGGATTTCCTAATGGACTGGTCGATGCTCAAAACTCGCGCGAAATACTTCCTCATTCGCGACGAGGTGCTCTATACTAATCATATACCAGTGAGTTTGTCATTCCTTGTGCAGCTCGGCGCTCACTGACATGATCCACCCCAGCTCTACTATTTTGCTATCGTGCGCAGGATTACTTCCAGAGGCTCTCCAGCGGCTGACTGATTGGTACAGGCGTACAATGCTCTCATTCGCTTTGCATGGGTTATATATATCCCCGAAAAAGGCCCCAGCTTCCTGCTTCGCACTTTCGTCGTCGGCATGCTTGAGATGACGAGGCGATGGGTGTGGAATTTCTGTAAGTTGGCTGAGCTTTGTCCGACCCGGTCGCTTACTTGCCCTTCCAGATCGTCTGGAGAACGAGCACTTGGGTAACATGGTGCGTGGGCTTGGCGCGGGCTCGACAAGTAGGAAAGCTGACAGACTCTCAGGATCAATACCGCGTCACGAGAGAGGTACCGCTGCCCTACTCTCTGGACGAGCTCGACATCGACATGGACGAAGATGCGGAAGCAGAGGCCAAAAAGGACGCCGAGGATATGGATGCGAACTCCAGTTCCTAGGTGCTCCCGTCTTCTACTTTCCACTCGGCTGGCCACCCTGGATCTCTTTCTCCATCTTTCCTTTCATTCTGTCCCCTTGCTGCTACACATAGATACATAGATGACGGCCCGTCGGCCATACATACATTGGATGGATAAACTAAGCTACACATCGTCTTGCGCTGTTCATAATACACTTCTCCCGCTTCTGTGCGGCTTGCACCTTGCTTTTACCAGCCAGATCCCGGGTACCCGCTCTGCCCACCATGGTGGTGCGGCGCGCCAGGGTACGACGAGCCGCCGCCGTACGGGTTTGCGCCGGGGAAGCCAGGTCCGCCCGGTGGACCACCGGGGAATCCTGGCCCTCCAGGCGGGGGACCTCCAAATCCTCCCGGCGGTGGAGGACCGCCAGGGAAACCCGGACCTCCAGGAGGACCTCCCGGGAAGCCCATGGGTGGCGGCGACCCGCCATAACCACCCGGTCCACCAGGATAACTCGAACCTGGTCCGCCAGGGAAGCCGGGACCGCCGGGATAGCTCGAGCCACCTGGTCCGCCGGGGTATCCTGAGCTCGGTGGGCCAGAAGAATAACCGGGGAAGCTAGGGCCGTCGGACGGTGGCGCGGGAGAGCCGTACGCGGGAGTATACCCAGCGTGCGCAGGCGCACTCGGGAAGGACGAGCCCCCACTGCCTGGCGGAGGCCCGCTGGGTGGCGTATAGCTACTCCCGCCGCCGCCCGGGTAGCTACTCGAGTTTGGTGGTGGTGGCCCACTCGGGGGCGCATAGCCCGGCGACGAAGACGATTCACCACCGTAGTACCCGCTCGCCTCGCCCGGCGCATCCCTACCAGGTCCGCTGGGCTTGAACGCGCCCTGCACCTGATTGATAAAGCCCGACGCCTGCGACACACCCGGGATGCCCTGCGCGTAGCCGAGGAGGGCATTCTGCGCAGCGTGGCCTTCGTTGTAGGCGTACGAACCGACAGCCTCGGGCTGCCCGCCCTCGCCCTGCAGGCGGATGTTCTTGTGGTCGCGAACGGCTTGCTTGGTGAGGCGCTGGAGGACAGTCTGCTGGCGGTCTTGACGCATTTGGGAGAACCAGTTGTGCATTGTCTGCATCATCTCGACCTGAATCTGCGATTGACGGTTGTGCCAGTCGGGGTGGAAGCTGAGTAGATTGTGAGCAATAGAAGGACGACGTTCAGCGCGATACGTACAGGCACTGAAGAATGTCCTCGACGACGTGGCCGGGGTTCACCGAGTCGTCGTTCCAAGCATTGGTGATGCGTGTTACAGCGTACGTCTACCGTAGAGCATAAATCAGCTATGCCCTCCGTCCAGTGATTTGTTTTCACTCACCACGATCGTCTTCGCAATGAGACCCGCGGGCTCGTTCAAGATCAAGTTGAAGTGGTCCTTACTCAAGAAGGAGTGCGTTGGGTCCGACTGTAGCCCTTCGTCAGATGAAACCTACCGAACTCGTCGTACATGACCTACAGCATTCGAGCGATTGAAGACCTCATACTGGTCTTGGTTGTCAATGACTTCGCCGGAAGCCGCGGACAGAGCGCTTGTCGACGTCTTCAACAAGGGCTTGAGGAACGGCTCGAGGGTGGTAAAGACGAAGACGGAGATGCCGTCCATGATCTTCTCAATGAGCGGACCGAGGCCAGGAATTTTCTCTGTTGACAAGTGATGGTTTAGCAACACGCGGGTCAGAAGGTCCAGCTACGCGACGTACCGATGGTCTTGCTGATCTTCTTCGCGACCGCGTCACGGAAACTGAGCACCTTCCACAGGACTGCGTGGAGCTCTTGAGGGCTCATGTCTTCCGGGCGCTTGCCATTGGCCGTACCCTACGAAACAATAAGGTGTGTGCGCCTGCGGTATCAGAAAAGAAAGTGTACATCACGCAAGCCGGAAACACTGTCCATGTCCCTCGACAATTCGCCGCCAGACCCATCGGGAAGCAGGCTGAAGAGCTCGCGGAGCGTCGAGGTGTCACCACCGCCTCCTGGCCCAGAGCGATCGCGCGACCTTTGCTTTGCGTTCTCCATCTCATGGTTGAGGTCGGTGACTGAGGCTTGGGACTGCATATATGCGCGTCAGTAAGCCTTCGAAGCTCTATACACGAACAACGCACCAAATGGTCCGTCGCCTCCCCCAACAACGAGTGAATAAAATCACTCGACCCAAACGTCCCCGTCACCAACGGCGCCACATGCCTCCCATTCGGCGCCTGCACCCTCACCCCGTCCCCCACATGCGTGAACACCTGATTATGCCCCATCGACACGAGCGCGAGCTCGCAGAAGTTCGAGTGCGCGGGGAAGTCCTCGAGCGTGTGCAGCGCCTGGCCGAGGAGGCGGTAGGACTCGTAGAGCTCGGGCTTGCTGCCGCCGCGCCCGCGCCGGCCGAGGTCGATGCAGCGGAGGAAGGTGCGGCGGACGAGGGCTTTCGAGGTGTCCCAGTGCCCGTTCTCGTTCGCGATGTAGTTCTTCATGCCCGTGTGGGGGTCGATTTCGAGTTCGCGGGGCTGGCAAGGGTGGGTGAGTATGGGGGTTCGTGGGATTAGGGAGGGTATATGCGCACGTCAACGGGAGGGCGAAGGTTGGGGTGGTATTTGCGGGGGTCTTCGTTGCCACCATATCCTTTGGGATTGTCAATGTGTTCAGTCTGTGTTCGCAGCAGTGAGTACAGTGAAGAGGAAGGAAGGATGCAAGCGTACGGGGAGGTACGTCCCAAGACGCTCTGCGGTTACTTCGAATTCATTTGTAGCATAGCCATGGGCCTGTAGAGCGTTCAGCGCTGTTCGCAAGCAAAACAAGCTTCGTAAACTCGCCAAAAAGCCCAAGACCATGCACAAGTTGATGATAGTCTGAAGGGGGACCTTCTGCAACGACGCGATGTCGACCGCCTGGGCGCGATCTTAATTCACGGATTCAGATGGTTTACGATCGGACGCACTTGACTGTAGTCTCGCAGCCAGTTGCTAGAGACCATCAGATCAGCTACAGAGCGCATGCGGCATGGACACCACTCACCCAAAGTACACGCGCTTGATATCCAGCCCACGGAATTTCCCTCCGCCAAAGAGCTTGTTCAGCGCGAACCCTCCTCCAGCTTTCGACAGATTCGCAAGCACATCTTCGATATCACCATGCCTGAACGCCTTCCCCTCAAGATACGCAAATCTGCGAAGGGGGGAACACAAATTTCAGCCTTCCTCCGCACAAGACACTTCAGATCGCCACGCACGAGGGGATATTCCCCGCACCGAAGGCGAAGACGCCGTGGTGCGATATGCATATCGAGAGGACGATGAAGAGCGTGAAATAGAAGAGAAAGTTGTTCGAGGCGCCCATCGTCGTGGTTGGTGGTGGGCGCACGGAGAGAGAGCGGTTTATGTCTGGGCTCGGCGCTCACAGGCGCTCGAGGGCGCGCACTGATCTGACGTCACGGGCGCGGATTGTCCCCGGCGATGCGTCTGATCTCGAGGGCCGGCGCCTCGCAATTGCCCATACCTGTGCGCTGAGTCCAGAGACGTACGGGCGCCCGCAGTGCGCGCAGAGGAGCGTGCATTGAGCTGCTACAGCAGGGATGGGTCGCGCAGCGCAGAACGAGCCAGCGTCGCAGTGTGGCGCTGGCGTACAGGCCTGCCACAGCTCGAGGGAGTAGGCCGTACGTATCGGATCCCTTCCGTGAGACTGCCATACGCAATCTTACCTCTTTACTGCCGCCTGGTCACCCTCGACACAAAGATCGAGGGCGAGGAAGGGAACTGAGGTCACTCAAGCGTTGCTCACGAGGAGAGGAACTCGCCGTCGCTGAAGGTGAGTATAGAGAGAAGGAAAGACATCCACAGCCTCGAAGCCAAGCCACCCCGTCGATCGCAAACGAGCCTAGAAGGACATCTCTGTACACCGACATTCATAACCCAATCACCTTCCTGATTACCATAAACACCTTGATAACACAACCCAACTGAACAAAGCCACACATCAGAGAATCGCCCCATCCAGCAAGTCCGCAATCCTCTCCGCGAAAATCTTGTTCGCGCCCTCTGTCCAAAAATCAGCCTCCCTTCCCTCTCATCCCAGTCCACCCCACTCACCTCCCGGATGATAATCATTGCCCCAGAAATACCCATCCCCATACCCCGACGCGTTCCCGTTGAACCCAAAGCCCTCCAGGTCGTCGAGCACCTCCGTGAACACGGCGTACGCGTCCCACACCCAGGTCGTCACCCCGTCGTGCGAGGCGGCGAAGTCGGTGACTTTGTCGGCGAGCTTGGTGTTGTGGACGGCGATGACGGAGGCTTCTTGGTCGCGGGATGCTTGGGGTTGTTGGAGCATCTGTGGGTGAGAGAGGTAAGTTGGATAGCGACTGGATGGTTGGAAGTAAGACCCGTACCAAAGGGGAGCGCTCGATGGCCGGGACGTTGAGAAAGAGGAAGTTGCGTCCACCAGCATCACTGCAAGAGGTCAGACGATGAATAACGCAACAGACATCACCGACACGCACTACTACACGGATTGTCAGTATTTTCCTTCCGTTGAACGGAGTGGACAACTCACAAGCTTCTCGACCATCTCGAAATCCCTAGCCAACAAAGTGTCGGAGAACCTGCAATCCGTCAGCATACCCTCGCTTTCCTCAGATGTTCCACTCACTCTCCCCTATCCCCATCCAACCAAAAGCTATTCCCAATATCATTCACCCCAATCCACACCGAGAACAACGAGCCTTCACCCGTCCACGGCGTCTCCGCCGGCTTCGTCCCCGCCCCCTCCTCAAACTCCCCCACCTGGTCCACAAAGCTCAGCACCGTGTCCTCGTACGGCGTCACCAGCGCCGCGTCCGTCGTCGCGCCCCCGTACGCGTAGTTGTACGTGAAGACGAGGGAGGTGTTGTACTTCGTGGTGAGGTACGTGACCCAGTTCTCGCCGCCCGAGGCGGTCCAGCCGGGGTACGCGGGGTTGCCGATGGGGTTGGAGGTGGAGGGGAGCTCGCCGGTGGGGTCGAACCAGGTTTGGGTGTAGGAGTCGCCGCTGGTGACAGGTGTAAGTGGAGAGGTAAGAGAAGAGAAGGGTGAAGGAGGACGTACAAGCTAAACCAGTAGGTCTGGGCCATGACCGAGCCCGCGTAGAGCGCAGACGCGAAGAGAGAAGCACGAAGCATAGCGGGCAGGATTGGGCGAAGGAATGCTCAGCGTACCTCTCCGCAAGACGTACTTATATATTCGGTCGAGAGGGGCACTTGTGGAAAGCGCGTAAGCTTCGGAACGTGCACTGGGGTCCTCGGATCGTAGGCTGTCGACTTCGGAACCTTGCCTGTCGTTTGTTGCAACCACGCGCAGGTGAGAGCTCTTGACTTCGGTGCATCGTCGGGTCGGGAAAATAGAGGAAGGCTGCAGGAAGGTCTGGACGGGCTAACGAGCGGGCCGCCGTCGTAGAGTCAGGTGTGCGTGCTCAAAGCGGGGAAGCTACATGGATGGGGTGGAAGAGGAAGGCCATGCAAAGGCTATGGCCGAAAGGTGGCCATAGAGATTGGCGCTCTTCACAACTTCACTCTCATCATCTCGACGTGGATAACGAGAGGTGCGCAAGGTTCGTTGTCAAGCAAGAACGCAAGTGCATGAGTGAAGTAGGCCCCAGACTTTGCAAGGGCTAGAAAATGATGTTATCCGCAAGCAAAGTGACCAGGAGAAGGACGAGATGGTGAGATGTAGACCGTCAATGTCGCTGCTATTGTTCTCAGCGACCCTGGACAAAGGGATACTTCCCCGCGTGTCGGCGAGCGTGTCCAGCCCGCTGAAGGCCGTGTACCGGCGGCATCCCCGCGTCAGGCCCAAAGGCGAGCGCGCGGGACAAGGCACGTCGGTTGATGAAAGCCCGAGAGCAATGAATGGCGTGGGAAAGTGTTTGCCCCTATCAAAGATGTCACCCAACCGCGGATCAGCGCGCAAGAGCTCCGAGCGTTCCTCGCAAGCGACTGAGGCCCTCCCTCATCGCTTCCCTCGCTGCTCTCTTCCTGCCCTTATCATCCCCCACAGTCGCCGTTGCGCGTCCCCTCGTTGTAAGCGACCCCGCCGAGCGCGCTGATCACTCGCTAACGGCCGGAACGCGCATATAGACTTCGAATTACCCTCTAGCGCCTTGTCTGACAGTGACAGCCGCACTTCTGAGTCGGCGCACCATTTCGGGATCTCCGCCCCCTAGTTCGCGTCCTCCTTCCCTCTTGACCCCAACTCGACGCGCACGCGCTGTCGCTCTCCGCTGCCCGCAGTAACCACCGCGTATCATCGCCATGCCCGACGAAAAGCCCCAAGCGCTCGAGATGCAGGAGAAATCCGGCGCACCCACCGTCACTGTCTCCGATAACGACGGCCAACGACCCAGCCAGGAAAGCGAGTCGTCCTCGTCCGCGTCCTCGCATACCCCGCTGCACGACGCCGCGCAGGATGACCGCGAGCTCCCGCAACCAGCGACGACGCC
>JAMQCK010000340.1:0-27654 GCA_024196135.1 Pleurotus ostreatus/Saccharomyces cerevisiae fusant | reverse complement strand
CATGCGCGAGCTGGAAGATGAAGTTGACAGCTTGAGGCGCGAGCGAGACCGGCGAGAGCGAGACAAGGTGGCCGATGAGGAGGAGCTGCAGATCTTGCGAGATCGCTGCGAACGATTGGAAGAAGAGCGCGAGAGGGGAGGAGGCGGCGGAGGCGGCGTACGTCTCAAGCTTACGCCTTGCTTGTATAGCCAGCTAACGATTTGCAGGCTGATCCAGAGATCGTCGACCAGCTACGCTCGGATATGGAGGGCTTGATGGCCGAGCTAGAGGACTTGCAACGGCGCAACGACGAGTTGATGACCGCGAAGGACTCGGATCTTGGCGTCATTCGTGAGCTCGATAGTCAGCTCAAGGAGTACAAGCGCAAGTACGAACAGGCGAAGACAGAGCTGCGCAGTGTCAAGGGTATGTCAGCGTTCCTCGCAAATTATGCTGATGCTAATCGAACCTTGCAGCGACATCACAGCTCTACTCGCAGGCTCCGAGGGTCGACAGATCAGCGGAGGAGCTGCCCGTCACTGCCGACGGTGGTATCCTGGACATTCATATCACTGCTTTCCTCAGTTCAGTCGACAGCTTGCTCACTGCCGGTCGCTCAAATGCGCCGACACGCGTGCTTTCGCCTATGAAGGCTGTCGTCAATGCCGCGTCCGCAATAATTGAAGATAGCCGCGCCTTCGAGCGACGCAGCTCGCGGGAACGTTCTGACGTCGACCCGGAGACGCTCAAGGCTTTGTCCGAGCGGTTGGAGGCCACGCTCAGCAATCTCGTTGCCGCGGTCAAGACACACGCGTCAAGTTCGGGCATGTCGCCAGTCAGCTTGCTAGACGCCGCTGCGAGCCATGTATCCGCTACGGTCACGGAGCTCGCGCGCACTGTGCTCATCCGGCGGGCGACGAAGCAGGAGCAGGAGCAGTTTGCTGCAGCGAGCCCGCCAACACGAAATGCCTTCTCGCCGATGCTGCGCTCGGTTGAGGAGCGGTCGATGCATAGCAGGGTTAGCAGCGCGGCTTCGTCTGGTGCGGGTGGACGTATGCGGGGGTTTGGTCGGGGGACGCCGTCGGGTAATTCGAGCTCGGAACATACAAGCTCGCCACCACCTATTTTTGACCAGCCAAATGGCGGCGGCAACATCGCTAGTGATGAATCTGCGACGGGGGCGGAAGATCCTTGGGCTGAGCTCAAGGCAAGTTAGCCATTTACTCTAGCTATCACACCTTACTAAATAATTTTGCTTTAGCCGTACCTTGAAGCTCAAACCGAGTCCATCGTTTACGCAATCCAGAGCGTGCTTTCCGGCGTCCGAAGTCCAACACCCTCGCCGACCCTGAACGAGAACATCACGCAGATCATCACCATCGTGTCCAGCATCGTTGCCGTATGTAACGACAATCTGCCGCCCGCGTCCGCCGCGCAAGGCAAGGAGATCCTGCGCGAGCTCGGGGAGCACGCAAACAAGCTGAGCGAGGTGCAAGCCCTGCCAGAGGTGACAAAGGAGTCGAGGCAGATAATGGCCAAGTCGAGTTTCGCAGTTGCGAACGCGATGAAGGGGTTGATGAAGCTATAATAGTGCCAGAGGCAGGCCCTCGGCAGCACCTTTATTCACCTTCTCTTGTTTTTCCATTGTTGCAGCAGCAAATGTGATCTACTCGCGGCGCGTTACATACCTTGTCTCTACGTATCTCTCTCAATCGCTACTCTGGTCTAGTTTATCTTATTTTCCTACTGTCTTTGTACGGAGATATCGCACATACTCATTTCGCGTACGCAGTTTCGTCTGTAGGTAGGATATGGAATTTTACGACGCTTGTGATGATACCCTTATGCGTACATGTCATGTACATGATTTTTGGACCTACTGTTACTTGCCTTTGAAGTCTTCGCACGCCCAAGTCCGGTCAGTGAGCACTTCAATACCTTCCTTTTCCGTCACAATAGCAACCGGATCAGGGGCAGCGATCGACCGGTCTCCGGTAACGTCACTTGCTTCCGCCTCTCATCATCCCCCGGGTGGGCTCAATTGTGGCAATGGACTCCGACAAGCGTTCCTCGTCCAAATCGCCAGATATGAAGGTGGACGACCTCTGGTTCGACGATGGCAATGTCATTGTCCAGGCGGAAGGGACACGATTTCGAGTGCATCGCTCTATACTCGCTGCACGGTCTACCTTCTTCGCCGACCTCTTCTGCCTTCCGCAACCACCCCCGGCCTCTACCTTGGAAGACTTGCCTATTGTTGAGCTCCATGATAAAGCAAGCGAGGTTGCTTATTTTCTGCGCGCCATATTCGACTCGGGGTACGCCTGCGCTCTTCATTGTTCTCCGATTTCACGCTGACGGTCAATCACAAGGTTCTTTGAAAGTCCAGTTGGCTCGAAGACCAAGCTACCTATTCGCCAGATAGTCGCGGTCTTGCGCCTAGCCCACAAATACGACGTGCCGTACCTGCGTCGGCGCGCTCTTCTCCACGCATCGACAATCTACCCACGCAGCTTTGAGGGCGCCAGATCCACGGTGGGAATACCACCTTGCGTCCACTTTGCCCTCGCCGACGTTGCCATGGAGGTCGGTGCCCAGTGGTTACTCGTCGTCGCCCTCGAGTGCTGCACGCGCATGGGTCCCGAGTGCATCCTCGACGGCCATACCAGCCCAAAGTATGACAATATGCACTTCCAGCTCTCAGAACTTGCACGGGAAAAGTGCCTGCGCGCTGTCCGAGACATGGACCAGCAGGCGAACCAGCGCATCGTCGACATGTTCTTGACGCCGGTTGCCACCTGCACCAGTCGCGCTGCGTGCATGATCAAGCGGAACTCGATCGCCATCGCCCTGCTGCGTAAACAACAAGCTATCTTCGTCCACCATATGCCTCAGGCTCGTTGGGACGATTTGGAAAGAGTACTCTGCGACGATTGCTTCCTGCATGTCCAGCAGGCGGACCTGTCTTGGGGCTCTGCGTACTGGGCAGAGATGCCCGAGAGGTTCGGCTTGCCACCGTGGTCGGAGCTTCACGCGCGTCGGAAGGAAGACCTTGGTTTGGACTCTTAGCAGCAGGAGCTCAGAGCCGTACATATGTAACCCAGGGTGTAGATTGGACCGAATACATGGCATAAATTACGAGCATGAGTGTCCCTTGTCCATGTCAGTCGTAGATGAGCAGTAAGACAGATGCAACAGAAACAGTGATAGCAAGGCGCAAAGCATAGATACGTTAGTGGAATCGTTGACGCTCGATGATGGACTTTTGCCTGGAGTCCCGAACGACACGCCTGTCAACAGAGTCAGCTGCAGATGCATACACGAATAGCAATGCACCGACCAGTAGTGCTCCATCACTTCACTCTGACCGAGCTTCCGCAAGAAGTTCTCGTCGTGCGTGATGATGATGAGCTGGAAGTTTGAGTGGTTCTTGCGCTCATTGATGATACTGTACGAGATCCTGTCAGCCAGGTAGACATGTAGACCGCACAGCGCACGTACTCGACCAAGCTGGAAGCAAGAGCGTCGATGTTTTCGGTGTCTAGCGCGTTGGTAGGCTCATCCAAGGCGAGGATGCCACAGTTCTGGCCAAAAGAGTCTGACAGGGCCAGGCGGATGATGATGGACGCCAGCATCTTCTGACCGGCGGAGCAGCGCCCACGCATGTCCATCTCGACCTGATCCTTGGTCATGACGACCTATACGGGCAAGATTATCAGCACAAGCACATCAGAGACGCCAGGGCCACATACTCGATAGTTGTAAGACCGCTTCGACGCGCCACCCTCGACATCCGAGCGGATCTTAATCCCATCGATATCCGTACCCTGGTAGGTCTTGTTCCAGAGATGCCTCATCGTGTCGTTGACCTCCTCCATCTTGAGACTGTGGTACTTCATGATGGCGCTGGGCCATGTCAGCTGGTTTCCCATTCGAAAGTAGCATTTCATTCACCTGTCCAGGGCTTTGGCATACTTCTCAAGGTCGTTGTTCGCCATATCGGACATCTGTGCGACGCGTTTGTGAGTGTCTATATCTCAGCACTGCGAAGCCTACGTACCTTGACCCTGATCAACTGCTCCGTATACTTCTTGTTGATGTCCTTGAAGTCGCGGAGGTCATGCTCCCATGTCGACAATTGTTCCCGACTAGACGTTAGCATGCCGCCGATGTGAGAGTACTATTTCGGTCAGCCACCATCTAGGCCACGACACCCGCCCAACTCACCTGCCCCTGCAGCTCCGTTTCCTTCTCCTTCGCAGGCTTATACTGATCCTTGAACGCCCGCCGCGAACGCGCGATCTCCTCCATATCCACTTTGTCGATCTCGCTCTGGATCTCGACAATCTCCTTCTGCATCTTCCGCACGCGGATATTCTCGCGCAGAGAGGCTTGCGACGCGCCGCTCTCGTTGATCTCCTTGTCAATCTTCTCGATGACGCGGCGTTGCGCCTCGACGCGCTCGGAGAGCTCGTTGATCTCCACCTTGCGCTGCTCGACGGCGTTGTGACACTCGTCCAAGATACGTTGGCTCTTCTCCTTGACGTAGCTACGATCCTCGTCAGACAAGACGAAGCATGGTGGTGGTATAGGACTTACCGTTCCACAGCTTTGTTGATGTTGTTCAGCTTGTCACTGTCCAAGCTCAGCGCACGCGTGTGTTCGGAAGCAGTCTCAATTATTGCCCTCAGCTCGGCACGGATAGTGTCCCACTGCGCATTAAGCGCGTCAATGGGACCCTGGGCCTCACGGATACGCACGTCGATGTCCTGAACAGTGTGTTAGCTTTGACATTCAAGAGCATGGCTGCACTCGCTTTTTGGTCGACCGCGATCTCCTCAATACGCTTCTTCGCCTCCGCAATGTTGGTCTCTAGCGTCTTCATCTTCTCCACCTTCGACGTGAGCTCCATCCGGCGCGTCTGCAAGGAATGAAGCTCTCTCTCTGTGGAGATAACGCTGTTGTTCATGCGGTTGCTGTCCGCGGTGAGGTGGTTCTTCTCGCGCTCGAGCAGACGACTACGGATGGATCAGCAACGACTCGGTGAATGCAACACCAATAAAGCCCACATCTGGTCCGTCATCTTCTCAATCTCCGCCTGTAGATCGTCCGTCGACTTCGTCGAGCCGGTCGCAGAAAGGTCGTGTTCAATTTCCTCGATCTCCTCCTTGAGGCGCTCAACGTCTTTCTGAAGACGAGTGATGTTCGCAGCCTGGAGCTTGAGCGCTTGCACCTCATTGGCCTGCTTGCGCAAGAGGTCGATCTTGTCGGTAATCTACACGCCGGGTCAGTACCTTAAAGCCATCGCCTTGACGAGACGGACATACCTCATCAGCCTGCGCTGAAAGCTCCGGAAGCGCGTCCTCCTGAGCCTTGATCTTGGCCTCAAGCGCGGGCGTCTCCTCCTTCAGACGCTCCAGCTCCAATTGTTGCGGTATCAAGCCCTCCAACTCAACCAACTCCTGCTCCCACTCCTCCATCTCATTCTTCGTCCCGTCAAGCTTCTTGGGATCCGCATTCCCAATATGCTCTCGCATCTACCGACATACCTCACATCAGCATCGCACACGCCCATTCACATCACGTCCTGCTCACCGTCTTCTCAAACTCCCTCAACTCCCGGTCGTCCATCATCCGCACACACGCCGGGCACTTCTTGTGCTCCTCGCCGATCTGGAGCCATCGCTCGAGTAGGGTCTTGCCGCCTTTCAGGCCTTCGATACGCCTGAGGGTAAGGGTGATTAGAATTAGAATGAGATTGCGCGGCTTTGAAGGTGCCCACTTGCGACGGAATTCGATCTCCTCTTTGGCCTCAGCAATGGCCTTCTCGATGGTCGGGCGCTCGCCCAGGACCTTCTTGATGTTACGGTCGAGGACTACGCCGATCAGTCAGACATTAATTGTAGACGCGCATACGAGAAATTGTCCTACCGCGTATACGCTCCTTGTTCGTCTTGACCTCTTGACGCATGGTTGTGATAGCTGTTTCCGAGTTCTGGACTGCGCTGGCGGCGTTGGTCGCTTGCTTGTCCAAGGTCTCCTGCTCGGATTCGCGCTCGCTAGAAGCAAGTCAGCTTGGAATCCAAACCGACTTTTTAGAGGAACACACATCCTGGCCTTGTCGAGGTCTTTCTCCATCGTTTCCGCGACAGGGTCTTTCTGCATAATCTTGCGAAACTTGACCCTGCTCGTCTCAATGCTGTCCCAACCAATCAGCCACACATAGCGCATACAAACAAACCGCCACCCACGTCGTCTGCACCTCCTTCGTCTTACTCTGCACCTCCGTCCTCTTCAGCTGCAGCTTCGCCCTAATCTCCGCCTGCGAGCTCAAAAACCGAAACTCCCGGCTCGCCTCATTCCGCTGATCGTCCAACAACCGCGCCTCCCTTGCCTTCTCCTCGATCTGCTTGTCGTACGCGGCGGTCTTGATCTGCTCGCGGAGTTTCTTCAGCTTCTCTGTCTTGTCCTCGATTTCGGAGTCGACGGTGGCGAGCTGGGCGGGGATGTCCTGCATGTCGTCGAGCGTGGCTTCGTCGCGGGTGATGGAGGCTTGTTTTTCGGTGAGGGCGGTCTTCATGGTGGATTTGCGGGTGCGTAGGGAGTCGACCTTCTTCTCTAGCTCGAGAAGCTCCTTCTGGTGCTCGTCCTGCTTGGTTTGAAGGTTGCGCTACAGAACGTTAGATGTCGCAAGGCCGTAATACTGTATATGCCCACCGTCTGGGCGTCCAGCTCCGCCTTGCTCTTGCTATACGCGTCGTCCAATCGCGAGATGAACTCCACGACCTTCTCCGCCCCCAAGGGCGATACGTTGAAGCCAGAAATCCCATGCTTGGCAGCGAGCTCGCGGATGATCTGCTCCCTATCGCGAATGCGTTGCTCTTGAGCCTGAAGCGAAGGTCAGAATGTTCATTCTCAGTAAACTTGAGTGCGCACGAACCTCTTTCTCCGCGCGCAGCTTCCCGAGCCGGGCGGTGTCGTGCATCTGCTCTTCACGCATTGCCTTCAGCTCTTCTTCGAGATCCTCCTTCGCGTTGATCTCAGTCAGCCGACGGCCCTTCTCTTTCTCGATGTGCTTCTCATGATTCCGAAGGCGTTCTCTCAGTTCCTCGTCGGAGCCTCCTCAAAAATTAGACCAGCCGCTTGCAAGTAAAACGAACTTCAACTGACCCTCTTCCTCCTTCATCTCCGCCTTCGCTTCCTCGATATCCTGCTTCAACTGCTTCTTCCGGTTCTCGAGGTTCTGCACGTTCATGTACGTCTCGCGGAAGGCGTTCGCCTGCTCGTACAGCTTCTGGTTCGCGTCCACCATGGCCTCATACTCGACCTTGACCTGGTCGTACTCGGCCTCCTTCGCGACGATGGTCTGGCTGAGCTCGGATATGCGTGCCTTGAGCTTGTCGTATTGCGCCTTGTCTCGCGCGAGGCCTTCGAGCCGGACCTTCTCGGTCTTGAGCTCGGCGACGCGGTCTTTACGCAGGTTTTTGATGGAGTCGAGGGCCTTCGTGTACCTGAAAGGAGGGTTGAACACGATGAACGGTAGTAGGGCATGGGCACGCACTTCGTCGCCTCGAAGATGTCGTCGAACTTCTTCTTAAGGGTAGACGGTTCGGAGAGGGGCCAGTACGAGTCCTCTTGATGACAAAAGATGACATTCTCAAGAACCGACTTGGATACACCCAGGAGTTGGGGGATCTCGGTGTCCATCTCCGCACACTTCGTCGAGATGACCCCGCGCTGCCAGCCATGAATCAGCAGAATGAACAAGACTACATGATCGCGCCACGCACCTTCTTCCCCTGCTGTGCTTCATCTGCTACCGCCAAAATACTCTCCAAGGTCTTCATGGTCATCCCCGTTGTCTTTTTCAGCGTTACACTGAGGTTGCGCACCGCGAGCATCCGCTGCCCGTTTGCCGCATGAAACCTCAGCTTCACCTGCGCCTTCACCTCCTTCTCGTTTGCCATCTTCGGGTCG
Organism: Pleurotus ostreatus/Saccharomyces cerevisiae fusant; assembly: GCA_024196135.1. Taxonomy (NCBI): domain Eukaryota; kingdom Fungi; species Pleurotus ostreatus/Saccharomyces cerevisiae fusant. The sequence continues at coordinate 19,697 of JAMQCK010000340.1, read as the reverse complement.
TGCACGAACGCGCCGCCGCGCGTGTTCGGGGGTTGGTCGCCCGTAGTCGCGTACTTCAAGCACTCGATAATCGTGGTCTTGCCACTGCCATTGTGCCCGACGATGACGGTGACGGGGTTGAAGAACTCGATGACGGATATCTGTTTGTCGTCGAAGGAGCGAATGCCGCGGATGGCCAGCTTCTCGAGGGACGACATGATGGCAGAAGCCAAGTAAGCGCCCGGCTCCGGTGGCGGTAAGAGTCAAATTAGACGCGCCGTGCACGCGCGCGCGTAGCGTCACAGCTCGTGATCACTGTGACTGCTATTGTGTAACTTTTGGAACCTTGGTATTGCCACGAATGCAAGGGACAAAGACGCGACCCTGGCTTATAAGCGGGGGCACTTCGGAAGGAGTGACATACATTGATGCTACAATTGACTAGTTGGTACATAGCATGCTACAAACTGATGAACATCCACGAGAATAAGTTATCGCCCAGCAACCAGCCCTCGATCATAGATAGCTGCAGTACACACAACCAGGAATAGTCGAAGCCTGTTACAGTCCGCCATAGATCAAGGAAGCTCAGCTTTGTCTCGTGAGTCTGCTCGCTCCAGGTCGCTGTCCAGGTAAGAGGACGTCGAACGCTCGTGCAATGCGATGCTGATGCCACCGCCGCGTCCATGTGGGATGGAGGGAAGACCGGTGGATTCTTCGTACGTCGTCGTAGTCGTAGTAGTCACCGTGGGTGCACCGCGCCTCGCTGAGAATTTATCGAGGCGAGAACTGCCGATGGTGCCACTGCTGGGCTTCGACACGGTGTAACGCGTTGCCTGGTCTCTCCCGCCACCGACGCGCACAATGATAAGTGAGAAGACGATGCCCTATAGATCAGTGATAGTCAGCAAGATTGACCCGCCGTCGAACGGACCAACGCACGATGATACTAGGCATCAGCTGCAAAAGCGTGTACATCCCTCCGCTATGCTCGGCCGCAAATATGATGAGGACGACCAGAGCGACAGAGTACAGAGCCGCAGACTCGATGATGATGACCACTGTGGTGTTGAGCGTGCGCACGGCATCCGCGATTCCTGCGCGCGTTGTCCGGCGTTGAATAAAGACGATCTTCGACGCGATCATGACTGGACGAAGAGCGTCAGTCCGGTCATCAAAGAGCAAGGAATCGGAGCAGAGACGTACCTGTGCATACGATGTTCAGGATCATGGTGATTAAGTAGAAGTACTTGATGCGGTCGACGATCTGGCTCTTGATCAGGTCCGGCACGTCCCCCTGCGTGCACAGCAAATAGATGCCATAGATCCCAAAGCCTATGCGACGAAGAGGTGAGCTTCAAAGAAATACCTCAAGTCGTTGGCATGACTTACCGAAGTCGCCCAGAAATATCGCGACTGGGAACGATACCCACTGCCATTGTCGCTCGTAGACCATGTAACAACGGTACAGCTGCGAGCGGATCAGTCTCTGTTGAACCTGGAATTTTCAAACGACTACGTACCAGAAACAAATCCGATATCCAGGTAATCACGACGTACAGGGCATTCTTCAGGCGGTCGATGTGGTCGAAAACGTGTTGTGCGAAGAAGATTTCTGCTGCGTTCGGCATGACCTCTGAATGAGGACCAGTGAAGGCATCCAAATTACGCCAGGTCGATATGCACATGTGCTGTGAAGGACGAAGCCCTCATTAGCCGTGGAGTGAAATGTTCGAAGGCGTCACTCACAATCGTAATGAGGGCGAAGAGGAGCAATGAAGTTGTGAGCAGGAAAACCGTCAACTTCCCCTCTACATGTCGCTGCCGGATGACCTCTAGGCAACGGACGAAGAGGACGAAGTAGATCCCTGTAAGCATGCCGTTAGCACCTCAAGTCCGTCTCGCCCATCGATAACGACACGCTACTCACCATATAACATCGTCTCAACCACCGTCCCGATGAGCTCTGCTCTCGAGTGCGTGAGGACCATGGTGGCGACGGGCGTGTGCAGTGCAGGGCGCTTGGTGTACCTCCCACACGGCCCGGCGTATATATCCCATGACGACGTGCGAATCCACGAACCCGGCGGGGTCGCGCATCGCCCGGGATCTCCCCACGCTATATGCGTCCGATGGCCCCCATCACCTCTGACAAGCGCACATGCGGCGGCTGATGTCCCTGGTGAGGCTGGTCTATGGCCGGCGAAGGGACTGAATGGGAAGGGCGTAGTCCCCACATAGAGTGGGCTGAACAAAGGGCAGGAAGCGGGAGTCGCGCCCTCGCCGGAACTCGTGTTCGTGTACACGACCTTGATAGGCACGGTGCGCGTGGGGAGAGGGTGGCGGAGCACTACCTGAGGCCCACAGCTGACCGCACCAGGCCGGTATGACGGGCGCCCATGTTTGGCCTCGGCGCCACAATCCGACTTGTCCGTTACGGTTCTGCGCCAAGCTCGACGCTCAACCTACTCTCAGCCGCACATGCGAGACCCTTCCGAGCTCAGTCGATAGACCATATCTCTTCTGCTGGGAGAAGCACAACATAGAGAACCGCGACGTGGGAGGCGCTTCACGACATCGATAGGCGCCTCTGGCGCCAGCAGATGGTGGTACAGCATCTACCTACCTCCCATCTGACAGAAGTTTAGGCAGAGTAGACTTGAACTTCCAGGGGTCCATCTGACGCTTCTTCGACGATGCCATCGCCAGCCCATCGCTCTAGACAATGGCAATCAATCAGCGGAAGTTCGAGGTCAATGAAAGGCTCCCGGGATACGGACGCACATGGCAGGGGCGAACGTCGTCGCAGAGGTCACCAGAACAAAGGGCAGGAGTCCAAGAGTATAGAGAGCATAGTTCAGGCCGTGAGCGGGTGCGATAGTGGTGATTCGACGGGATCGAGAATATAGACGGTAGCTCGGACTCTGCGAAATGAGATGGCCTCGCATGTCATGGGAGGCCCATGGATCAGCCAAGGTTTGAACGTGAACTTGAGGCTGTCGATCGTCTGAAGGTGATACTGATGCCCAAGCGAGGTCGTCCCTCTTGAACAAAACCTTGCGCAGCTGTGAAACGAGGTAAGAGAGCTCCGACGTGGCGCTATTGACGCATCAGCTATGTCAATTGTTCGCCATGAACTTGATGCTCCACTTCGTGTCTAGTAGAGTCTACGCACCTGCCCTCACAACAACCAGTGCGCACTGTATATGAGTGGGAAGGGAACGTTGATACATGTCGCTTCATAGAGGTCATGCAACGCGCCGTTCGATGCAAGGTCATTGGGATAAGCAACGACAATATACATCAAAGCCTTGACTATGGACGCAAAGCACCTCTAGAGATACAAGATTCCTGTCTTCCAGGCCATTGTGCGATACCTGTGAAGAGACGGTCGCAGCTGCCGGAAAAGACATACGAGATCGAGAAGGGATATTGTGGTTTGAATGCACTCCAGTGTCTCGACGTAGAACATGGGCCCATTGGTGATGAGCGAATATTGAAGGTGAGTTGATCGACTTCCGCGGTAGTAAACGTCGAAAGTTTTTGTGGCCGGTCCGCCGAGGCAGGGCACCATACGGTCCATCCACCACTGCACCGAGCTGCGCCAGGGCCACACTGAAAACCCGCCAGGTCGAGGCGGGGGAGTGCCTGGGATTTTTATAGTGCCACCTTGCGTGCACGCCGCCCAAGTTTCCAATCCAAGATATTTGAGCGATGCCTTCACTGGCAGGCAGTCCTAGCCTTGCATGACGGTGTCGACCAGGGGGATTGCACTAGACTTGGCGCCTCTAGCACACCTGCTAACGTGGGAGGATCGCAGTAGGCTGAGCAGACACGGGTGGGTCCTACAATAGAGTCGTTTCTACTCGGTGTTGGCCCAGGAAGCGTCAAAAGAAGTCGAGAAGTAGACCGAGGTCGACAGATATTCGAGGGAAATACTCCTTGCTGAGCGTACAGAGGCTTGAAGACGTAGACGATGGAGGCGACAGAGGCAGAGTGGAAGTTGAAACCAAGTTCCGAGCCGCATGTGACTCAGTCGCAGCCGTCGATGGCGCCATCGCTGGACATTGAGCACGATGGCGAGGGACACATGTCCCGATTGCTCATCACCGCTCTAGATGCCGCGGCGGCGCTCTCACCAACATAAACGTCCGCAATGCCAGTAGCACACGGACCCCAAGCCCGCGGAGAACCGTCAGAGATGTCGCCCTTGCTCAGCGACTCCTCCAGCAGCAGTGGCGCAGCGTCGGATGCGCCGCGCGAAGCGCCGCCCACGGGCAGGCTGCACCGCGGCCTCAGCGCGCGCCAGGTGCAGATGATCGCCATCTCGGGGACGATTGGGACAGGTCTTTTCCTAGGTGCGTGTTGACCTCGCTTGCCCCATGTTCCCCCACTCACTGGACGTTCCTCAGGTACTGGAAAGTCCCTCGCAGAGGGCGGACCTGCCTCCATCCTCATTGCCTATGCCATCGTTGGCTTCATCATCTATGTCACCCTCCTGCTTCTGGGTGAAATGGCGACGCAGTACCCCGTCGCCGGCTCCTTCACCGCGTATGCGACACGCTTTTTCTCCCCCTCTTACGGTTTTGCCCTCTCGTGGAACTACTGGTTCAATGACGCAGTCAGCATGGCGGGAGATCTCACCGCTGCCCAGCTCGTCTTGCAGTTCTGGGGCGTTGAGCGTGCATGGATTGCTAGTCTGGTCTTCTGGGTATTCCTCGTCACCACGAACTCAATCAATGTCAAAGCTTACGGCGAGCTCGGTGCGTGCCACAGCAGCTACTTGCCCTCGATCATTGACCCTTGCAATAGAGTACTGGCTGTCGCTCCTCAAAGTACTCACCATCATCGTCTTCATCATCCTTGGCATCCTCGTGAACGTCGGCGTCAACACAGACCACCACTACATCGGCGGGCACAATTGGCACATCCCCGGTGCCCCCTTCGTCGGTGGCTTTGGAGGCTTCGCGAAAGTCTTCGTGACTGCAAGCTTTGCGTATGGCGGGACTGAGTCCTTGGGTATCACCGCAGGAGAGACGAAGAACCCATCCAAGAACATGCCGAGGGTGGTTAAGTTCGTCTTCTGGAGGTGCGTTATCCCAACTGTGTCGCCTTAATTCCGGCCTGATTGTGCTATCGACAGAATCATGTTGTTCTACATCCTCAGTATTCTCTTGATCGGGTTGAATGGTACGCCTCGAGGTTGTTCAGCCAGGACATGCCACCAACAACATTCTCAGTACCTTGGAACTATCCGAATTTGTCCAACCGGGAGGCAGCAACGTCACCCTTCACCATCGTCTTCAAGCAGGCAGGATCTCGTCAGTGATGATTCTGCACGGTGCATGGCCCCCTCTCATACCTCTTAGACGCTGCCGCGTCTTTCATCAACGCTGTCATACTCACCTCCGTACTGTCTGCGGGAAATCATGCGCTCTTCGCTGGCACGCGTGTTCTGTACGGTGCGTTGTCCTTCAGCCCGTGCCACAGAATTTATCGTTAATCGAAATCAGGTCTCGCGACCGTCAAACCTCGCCAAGCGCCTCGATTCCTTGGTTGGACAACCCGCCAGGGCGTCCCGCTGCCCGCGCTCTTGCTCACGAGCAGTATCAGCGCGTTGTGCTTCGGCAGTAGCTTCGTCGGAAGCGGCGAGCTGTGGGGATGGATACAGAACATCATCGGAGTATCGAATCAGGTGCGTAGACTTTTTTTGCCCTCAATTCTTTGCTAATTGTCACGAATACAGCTCGCTTGGTTGTCCATCGGTCTCGCTTCCTGGCGCTTCCGTAAAGCATGGCAGAAGCAGGGCCGCAAACTAGATGAGCTCAAGTTCCACCCCGCATGGACGCGGCATTGGGGACACTACTTTGTGATCATTGCAGTGGCGTTCCTCATCATCGGTGAGTCTAACTTCAGACTCCAACTTCGCCTGCTCGCTGATCACCTGTTACTAGTGCAAGGCTGGTCGTCCGTCATCCCACACTTCAGCACGGTCGACTTCTTCTCCATGTACCTCGAGATCTTCGTCATGATTGGCATGTTCGTCTTGTACATGCTCATACGCCGACCGGATCCGTTGGACCCGGCTCGGTTAGGCGCAGACGTTGCAGAAGGAGAGGGTACGTACCCTTTACATGGTCTTCAAGCATGTTCTAACCTCCTGATCAGCTCGCCCTCGCCGCCGCATATGGTACTCCGATCTTGTTGACACGAAGACTGTCGACCTTCAGCGCGACCAGTACGACGAGGAGGAAGAGGAGAGGACCGCCGACGAGAAGCGAGACCGACGGTTAGAGTCCGGTCGCTTGAGGTACTTTTGGAAGGTCTGGTATTGGGTGGTCTGATTGGGACATATTTATCCTGGAAGCTTGTTTGTTTAGCTCAATACGATATCTATGTAAAGCATATTCTGTTCGCTCAGTCGCTCAAGAAGACGTCGACCAGAATGCAGGAGAGGGCTACGCTTGCTGCCTGCGTTGTACCACGTCTACATGCCAGACTTTACACTGAGGACCCGCCTCTCCATGATTGCCACGAAAATGCTATCTACAAGGTACAAATGAGATCTCAACCAAGAAATATGGACCAATCCAAGCGGGGAGCCTATATAATGTCCATACAGGAGTCATCCTCAACGCAAGTTGTGGTCCAAGTCGATCAAAAACCAAGAAGCAACCCGCTTCATCCTCTGCTGCTGTAGCGCGACTTCGACTTCGTCGTCCGCACCGTCGACGCCGGCGTAGGCGGCAGCGGCACACCCGCAGCCGTCATCCCAGATGGTGGCAGAGGCACGCCCGCGGCCGTCACCCCCGACGGCGGCAACGGCACCCCAGCCGCAGTCATCGTCGACCCCGGTAAGGGCACCCCCGCCGCCCTCCTCGCCGTACTCGCCACCGACGGCGCTCGGGAGGGCGTGCCCCTGCGCGAGCCCGAGACCGACGGCGTACCCTTGCGTGAGCCGTTGAGCGGGCGCGCCTTCTGTGGCGGCGTCGTGAGCGTCCCGTCGTCGCTCTCCATCCCGGAGTCGATCGCCTCGTCGTCGAGGGGCGGCGGGATAACCGCGGGGCCTTCTGCGTAGCCGGGCGCTTCTCCATACGCGGGGCCATCGATGTAGGACGGCCCTTCGTTGCCGTACGGCCCGTCGGCGTAGATTCGTGGCTGGCCGGGCTGGGGCATCGACATTGGTGTGGGGATCCCGCCTGCCATGGGCGAGGGCACGCCGCGGGGTGAGTGCGGTGGCATCGAGCGCGGGGTCGGCATGGGGTTTGAGTCAGGGAGGGGAGATGCCTTGGCGGCAGGCGTGAAGCCAGCGGGGACAAAGCCAGGCGGAAGTTCGTCGATCTCCGCTGCAATCGTCTCCATCTCCGGCGGCGGCACTACGAGCGGCGGTTGCTCCGCGTCAGTTGGCGTAAGCATGTCCTCCTGCCCGACGTCGCCGCCATCCTCTTGCGACGTTTCCGAACGAGACTGAAGATCAAAGGTGAGTGAACGACTTGTAAATCAGCAACTGCACGCTTACCGGTGGCTGTATTGTGATGTCCGGCACGCTCGTCCCACTCGTTGCAGATTGCGACAAGGCAGGCCGTCTGGGCGGCGGCCGTGACGACTCGCTGCTCGAGGTGGAAGGACGCCTGTATATCGCTGACCGCGGGCGCGAGGGAGTATACGCCGGCGTCGACCTCCCTGGCCCCATATCCGTCGGACCCGGCGTCGGGTTGGGACTTGGGCCCGCACTGCGCACTTCCGCGATCGCGCTCATAGGCGTCGACATGAGATTCTGGTCGGGCTCTTTGACCATATCCAGATGAGAAAGCGTCGTAGATAGCGACTCCGGGCTCGATTGGCGGTAGGAGTAATGATGGCGGCGCCTGCGACGCTCCGGCCCGGGCGTCTGCTGGCCCTCCGCAGGGGGCAGCGGCGGCTCAGCCACGGCCTGCGGTGTTTGCTGCTGGTGGAATTCATGTGGCGGCGGGAGGCTGATACCACCATCTTCAGACATCATGGGGATGAAATTGTCGGGCGGAGGTACGTGAGATGGGCCCGGGGACATGAAGCCAGGGATGCCAGTGAGTGCAGACGGCGCAGTCGACGGCGGGCGAGGAGGCGGGGCAGGTGTCGGCTCAGGCACTGGCGGTTCTGGGACGGGTTCCATAGGTTGCGGTGGTGTGGGGACGGCGTCCTCGCTCTCGGCATCGGACGAACGCCGGCGCTCATTCATGCCCTCTCTGGTAGCGCGGGCGTAATCGCGCCGCGAGGCGATGCTCTCCTCATCATCATAGAGGTCCTCCGTGGTCGTCGTGGCGGGGACTGACGAGATGTAGCGCCGGCCGTACGAGAACTCGCGCCCGCGCTGCAGGCCTTCGAGGATACCGATACGGCGACCTTCTTCTCTGGCGACCTCGATGAGGCGCTCTTCGTTCAGGCGCCGTGCGGTGGATCGAGCGCGGGCGGCCTCTTCCTCGGCTCGGACCCGCTGGGCGTCTACGGCATTCACGGTCTCCTGCGCGCGCTTGATTTCGAAGGCGGCCTTCTCTAGCTGTATCTGATACAGTCTGCGCTGTTGTCAGTAAAGGAAAAGTATCACTAACATAGTAACGCACGAGAGCTCCCTCTTTGCCTTCTCCGCATCTCGTATCGCGGCAAGCTTCTCGTCGTTCACCGTCCGCAAGCGCGTCAGCACCTCGACAATGTCGCGCTCAGCATTGTCCGCGCGTCGCTTCTCTGCGTGACACTGCTCCGTCATCTGCCGCAATAGTCGTTCCATGTCCTTCACGTTCTCGCGCTCGTGGAGGACGATCATGCGTGCCGCAATCTCGCGACTCGACCTGTCTTTGTGGCTCCGGCGCGACGTCTTGCTGCTCTCGCGCGTTGAGCCATCGGAAGACCTCGTGCGGTTGGACTCGCTCATGGAGGCGGTTGAAGGGGAGTCGGGCGCAGGGTATTCGCTCTGCATTCGTGGGGAGGTCCCGGGATCCATTGTACGTCAATGAGGCTGGTTGCCGGTCAATAGAGCGGTGTAGAAGTGGTTCTGAGCATGAACGTGCTCCTGAGCACGGAAGGAAGATGACTTGGTATATAAAAAATGAGGATTCGTGAGTCGGGTCGTCGCAGTCGTCAAAAGTGCAGTGTGAGGTTTCGCTGGCCGGGACGGACGTGGTCAATGACAAGCGCGTAAGAATCAAGTGATCGTACTTTGATGGCGCGTGGCAAGTCGGCCGTTTCGGCCCGTCCCGCCGATCAGCTACCAATGTCGATTTGATCTGCTGCGCCGTTCTTCGACCTCTGCTGTTTGTCCTTTGCTGGCTGTCTACTCGCCTATCTTATACCCCTCCGGCGCCAAGCGTGCAGCGCCTCCTCCCTTCTGCACCCGTATATGGCCTCCGGACTTCCGCGTTCCTGACATGGACAGCTGATCCGATCCGGGAATGTTTGCGCGCCGAGCGGGACCTAGCAGACAACGCGCGCGCTTTAACGCCATAAGAAACGTGCCGTCAACGCCTCAAACTCATCTTGCTTCGAACTCTCAGGAGGCTTTCCATCTTGTCTCCAACCGCCATCATCGCCATCCACTCCGACGATGGACTCCCTCACGACCGTGCTCACGATCAGCCCCATCCTCCTCGCCGCGTTTCCCGGCGCCTACGCGAAGGGTGGCGGCGGACACGGATCGTCGCACAGCAGTGGCCACACAGACACGAGTGGTGGCACTGGGAGTGGCGGGACAGACTCCTCGAGTGGAGACATCTCTAGCGGTGGAAGTGGCTCGAGTTCGGACTCTGATGGGAGCTCGTCAGGCTCGGGCTCGGGCTCAAGCCCCAACAATGGCGCTTCGGGCTCGAACTCCAACTCGAACAGTAACGGTCGTCCTTACTCCGGCGGCAACAACCACAGCAGCTCCTCTCTCTGCGTCATGACCAGCACAATCGACGTCTCTGCCTCCACGACCTCTTATGCCACATATACGACCGCTTGCTCCGTCTCAAGCAACAACCAAACGCAGGCGAACAAGCACAAATTGTCTGGCGGCGCGATTGCTGGGATCGTTGTCGGTTGTGCGTTGCTTTCCAATGGATTTTTGTCTGTCGGCTGATTCCTCTGCAGCCATAGCCGGTGCTGCCATCCTCGCGTTCATCCTGTGGCTCATGTGCAGGAGAAGATGGAACACCAGGCGGTACAACGATCGCGAGACCACCATCGCGGCCCCGGAGGGTAGCAAGCTTATGAGCCCCAAGGCTTATGAGGCGCTTGGGGAAGGGACGTCTGAGAAACATATGTGGACTCAGAAGCAGTAAGCGCCACACATGGTCGTGTCCTCCCTAGGGTCTCTCTTTGGTGCGTGCAAGTTATATCTGAGCGTTCAGCACGTCGACTCACCCCCCACCAGTAGCTTTCAGCTTTTCTGTCTTTTAGAGCGTCGATAGACAATGTTGTCCAGTCCCCGGTTCGCGTCGTTAACTTATTGCAATTAGGTGGCAAGCATAAATTATTGTCGGTGGCACATCGCTGCTGTACACAGTACAGTCTTGTCCGTTACCTCGAAAGGATAAATAGGTACAGTACGTCGTGCATCCAGGGCATGGTCAGTCCGTCATTCCTCCTGTCTGTCCATGTCGCCCGATAACTATTAGCGCTCCGGTGATAGCTATGAGCGTACCGGCGCTGATTGTCAGCGTTCCGGTGATTACAGCCGCGTCCTTGGCACAGCATATATGTGGGTAAGTAGAGGATGAAGTCCGCTTCGCGCGCTCGGGAGCTCACGCGAGCAATACAGGTTATTAGTGACATGGGTATCGTGTTCAACGTGCCAACTCGTCTCGAGATCAGCACGCTACATCTCGGTCTCAGCCAAGACGCCTCAGCAAACTGCGCGTCGGAGCAAGTCTGCGTACGGCCCGCGCGGCGTTCGACAGAACTGGCTGGGTTCGTCGCCGGGCAAAGGTTCCCCTCGCTGTGCGGATGCGAGGGTCTGTCGTGGAGCGGCGGCGGACGGCGCTGGCGCGGTAGCGGGCGACGTGGTGGTGGCAGAGGCAGGCGCTCTCGTCGCGGTCGTAGATGGTCGAATCGGCATCGTAGACTTCATCTCGGTCAAAGGTGACTTGGCGATAGCTATAGGCTGACGCGTGAACCCACTGGCGTACGCCGGCTTGACGGCGCCAATGAACGGTGACGGTGGCAATGACGGCTGCGCAGGCATCTTCGTTGATGTTGAGGGCGTCGCGGACATAGTCGGGGGCAGCTTCGCTATCGTCGAAGGCGCCGCAGAGGTGGCACTCGCGATAGATAGCGGGGAGGATGCGGCAGTCTTCGGCGACGACGCGGCAGCTATGGTCGCAAAGGGCCCTACGGACTCCACAGATGGCGCGCGTTTGGCGTCGATAGTGGGCGTAGCCCTCGCAGTTGCGGGCAAGCTACTCGTAGCAGCCGCCGAGCTACCTGTAGTGGCAAGCGTAGCGCCCTTAGCAGCGGCCGAGCTACTTGCAGCTGCGGGAAGGCTGCTGCTAGCGTGGCCGTGCTCATGATGCACCAGCTGACTCTCGAGGCGCGCGTTCGTGCGCCGCAGTTCTTCGCACTCTTTGCGGACCTGGGCGAGGCCGTCGCTCTGTGTACGGCATTAGTTTGGGGTACGAGCATGTTCGGGGAGGGTTGGGAGAGTGGGTATAAGGAAGTGTGTAGAATGGTTCAGGGATAGGAGAGAAAGTTCAGGGTTAGGAGGGGGGAATCAGTGTTAGGAGAGGGAGTTGGGGTGGCGGGGGGAAGGGGTAGAATAGCCGAGAGAGGAGGATCCCCGGGCAGGGGTACCCGAATTGAAGGGTACTCGCGGAAGGCGGTGGAATGGGATACTCGGGGACTTGTGGGAAGTAACGGTGCGTGTATGGAGGTGTGGCACAGGAGGATGCATGAGTGGAATGATACGCACCGAAGTCTGCACTGCCTGGAGAATCTGCTGGAGCATGATCTCAACTGAAGGTGAGGATAGGGATGGAGTTTGCTTGTTCTCCATGATTGGAGGACCGCGGGGAGGTATAACTTAGAGGTATGGGTACTTGCTACTGCTCAGGTGAGGGTCTATAGCAAGCACGTTAGCGCCCCATAAGTGACAGGAGCAGTATACACCGACGCGACTCACCAGCGCCACTCAATGATGCTTCGCAGCAGTAGGGGGAAGGTGAAGGTGAAGTGATAGTACAACGTCAACGACCGCCGGCCGCGCAGGCTTGCATATATATGCCCCGCGCAAGCCCCGCCGGGGCTAGACTATTTCCTGCATTGGTAGCACGGACACGGCGGACCAGCATCGGGCATTTGACCGTGCTTGCGCAGCCACAGACGCCGGCCCGTGACCGCCTGGGCGCCGCGCCCCTATAATCGCGAACGGCGAGCAGAGGGAAGGCGATGTGCGTCGCTATGTGAAGGGGATGCGCAGCTGGGAGGGCAGGCGGGTGTGGGGCTGGGTGCACCGGGGAGGGTCATGAGCTCGGCGCGGGCGCGTTTCCTGTAACAAGTCGCGGGTGCCTATCAATGGGCTCACCCACGCTCAATGTATGGTGGACTCGAGGCTATCAGCGAAGTCCGGTCGTCGCACGGTGGGGTAGTGTACGGCAGCATAACGAATAGCAAATGTCTATGATACAATATGGGGCAATACTTAGGATGCGTGCGGTCAGTCGAGCGAGATGTCCATGGAATACGATAGTGTCGTGCAGGCTTCAAGATGAACGCTGTCTTCATCAGCGCTACTTTTCCTCCTCTTCCTCGTCACTGTCGACGAACTCTAGCTTCTGGTATCGCCGCGCCTTCTTGTTGGGGTTCGCGAGCGACGCACCCTTGAGTTTCGGAGGTGGTTTGGCGACTTCTATCAGGGAGTTAGCACGATTGCTACTCACAATGGGTATCACTCCGACTGACCAGTAGCCTGCGAGTCTGAATGCAGCCCAAACGAGCTATGTTGCCTCAAGATCTCCGCGGGACCTCGATATCCGCGAGGCCTGGGAGGATATTGTTCCGATTCAGCTTCAGCTTCCGTCTTCCTCTTCTTATCCGACGATTGTGGCGCTATATACCATGTTAGCCATCGTCAAACGAGGATGCTAGTCAGCCTACCGGGAGCCGTGTCTGCTGCAGTAGCCAGCAATCGGCACTGACGGGACTGAGCATTCTGCGCGACCTGTCATGGTAAAGAGCGTCAGTCGGGCGTGGCGCACGCCTCAAATGCTAGTCTTGCTTGCCTTCAGCAATAACCGGGTCGCGTACGCCGCCGAGTCGGTGGCAGATAGCTCTATGAGAGCGATATGCAAGGGCTTCTTCGCACTTGGCCCGAGGGTGAGCTACGCGGTCACATGAGCACCTTGCGCGAAGAACGCGAACGAGGCAACGCACGCTGATATCGGCATTGGGCTTGGGGTTCCAGTCGCCTATGCAGATGTCGCCTTTGATGATGGTGTCGAGCAGTTTACCAGAGAACGTGTGTAGCATCTTCTCGGAAGCTTTCGTGCCCTGCAGGATCCATCTCAGTAGGAGAGGTGGCCAAATGCGGCACCGCAACCTACCACAATCTTGCGAACGTCGGACTCCTGCCATTGACCCTTCCAACACCGTCCTTGTCGGTCCTCATGCGACACATGGACTTCCCATGCGTCTTTCGTGACAGAGCTCGTAAGGACGAATTTATCGGAGCCTTGGTGAATAACCTGCAAATGAAGTTAACGTTGAACTGACCGTATACAGCGATACAGGGATATGGGCGCTGATGAACAGTATATCAGAAAGCGCAGAGTAAGGTCTCATACCTGTATGATGTCGTCAAGGCAAGAAAAGTTTGAGAACAGGTCTATGTTGGACGAGGAGGCCATGGCAGGCGTAGTGAGCGTTGAAGACAGGTCCAAAAGTCACAGCGAGTCACACCTGAAGTGGCATCCACGTGGCGCTTTGATGACCGGCTCCGCTCTCGGCAAGCTCCGATGTGCCTTGCCTTTGTCCATCTCCAAGTTCAACTTGACGCGCGCCGCCGAGGCCCCAGGTAGACGGCGCCATTCCGCTGGTAATCCTTCTGATAAACTCGCGCTACTACAAGGACCGCAAGCGAGATTGACAATTGAATACACTGGCCGCGGTGGTATTGGTTGGATGCAGTAAGCCTGGGGTTGTGAGCTCACTGACCAGACACGAACTCAGGTTCAACATTGTCTTCACGGAAAGTATTCGACCGGGTTCTTCCACATATTCATCTCACCCTCTGCTTGGAAATTGCGGGACACAGTTCATTGACGCCGTCCGACCAAATCGTGCGCTCTCATCGATGGCATTACTGCATCTGACTCGGGAGCGGTGTACTTAACCTCAGTCCACGACTCCTCGTCCTCAAACATCCCAAGATGCCTTGCACTGAAGTCTCCGTATTACCTCTCGTCGACGGCAGCGACCTTCGCGATCCTAACAATCGCACGGCCGTCGCCCTAAAGGAATGTTTCGACGTCGTTGACAAGCAGGACGGCTTTCAGCAATACCATCTGGGACAGGCTGTCGAGGATACAAGCACGCTCGTTGGCTTTATTGGTGAGCCATCATTCTCGTTCTCCCTCCTACGCGTAAATCAAACTATCTTCTTTCAGACTGGGACTCTCTCGACAACCACCTAGCCTGGAAGGAGCACCCCGACTACCATGGCGTCGCTGAACGCATTTCGCCGACCTTCCCTGGTGCAGGCCGCATCTTCCACGTCGACTTCCACTCGCACGACGACTTCATCAAAGCCATTCACGCCCCCGTCACCGAGGTTGCTATGCTCTACTTCGACGGCGGGCCGCCCGAGGACTACCTCGACACCCTGGCGTCCCTTCGCCCGCTCACGGAAAAGCTGGACGGAATGATCGCCTCGGCGGCGGGAATTACCTACGAGGAGCTCGAGTACGAGGGGGTGAAGGGGAAGGCGGTGGTGCTGGTGGCGGGGTGGGAGTCGGTAGAGGCACATGCAGCGTTCAAGGAAACGGCGGCGTACAAGGAGAATGCGGGAGTGTTGAGGAGCTCCGCGAAGAAGACCGAGGTGTACCATGTTGATTTTGTGAACTGAATAAGGTGAGCAAGCCTGAGACGAATTTGCATCGATTTTCTGACGCTGTCCTTCTAGACGATGGCTCCGGTCTCGGTGACTCACGCAACTACTCTATTTGTCGCGGGTGCAGTCCGTACAGCATAGTGTGGCGCGTATACCCGGATCTACGAGAATAATGCTCTGCTTTGTAAAACCCTTGAGGCTGTATCGGGCAGTCTACCTAGAGGTAGAGACTGCAAAGGACTGTTGGAAACCGGTCGAAGGTCTACCAACTGTTGCGCCTTTCAAGCTTCAGCGTTTGGACATTGTCTGGCGTTGTTCTCTGCCTTGCGTCCTTAGAAATCATCCCAGACTTGACGTGAAGTGACCTGGTTCCCCGGCGGACGCAGATTGCAGTTAGACTTTGTGGGTCCGGTAAACATTGCCCCGCGCGGTCCGGCATACCGGGAATGCGGGGCAGGTGGCGACTAATAAGACGAATTCCGCCGCCTTTCTCTTGCCGGTGCGTTCCCCCAAAAATCGGAGCGACGAGATTGGCGTCTCCGCAGACCGTGCACCTGCTATTCTGATGGGCATTCGAATCACAGGCCTCAGAAATTCGTCTTGAGCACCGGGGTCTGCATTCGCGAGCAGAACGGATTCTGAAGACATTCGGGTAATCACATGGAAGACTTGGTCGGCTGACCTTGGGCCGACCCGTGATTGGGGAAGGGCAAGATATAAATTCGGTCAACCGGATTCGGCGGCTCGTCACCTCGTCCTTCCCCTCATCATCACTATGGCCCAGGTTATCGTTGTCGGTGGCGGCCTCGCCGGTCTCTCTGCTGCTCACACGCTTTTGGAGCGCGGCGCCAATGTGCTGCTGCTCGACAAGCAGGGGTACGTGGCCGAGCAAGACACCTTGGGGCGCCTTGCTGACTTCCCCTAGCTTTATGGGAGGCAACTCTACTAAGGCTACCTCTGGTATCAACGGCGCCGGCACGCAGTCGCAGCAGGACCTGGGCATTCCTGACAGCGCAAAGCTCTTCTTCGAGGACACGAAGAAATCCGTGCGTGCCCCAGTTCCCTATCGTGGGATGAAATGCTGACCCTATTTGTAGGCTCGCGAGCTCGCTCGTGACGATCTCATCCGCGTTCTGACCGGTCGGTCAGGCGATGCTGTCAACTGGCTCCAGAACAAGTTCGGTCTTGATCTGTCGAAGGTTGCACGGCTAGGCGGTCACTCGCAGCCCCGCACGCATCGCGGTGGCGCGCAGTTCCCTGGAATGGTGCGTCCTTTATACCTCTGCACACATATCGCGTACTAACTATGACTCCAGGTCATCACCTACGCTCAGATGGAGCGCTTGGAGGACCTCTCCGTGTCCAACCCGGAGCGCGTCAAGATCATCAAGAAGGCGCGCGTCGCTAAGCTCATCAAAGAGGGCGACTCTGTCGTCGGTGTCGAGTACGTCCACAACGGCAAGACTGAGTCGGCGTACGGCCCGGTCATCTTGGCAACTGGCGGCTACGCTGCCGACTTCACGGAGAGCTCACTTCTCAAGAAGTACCGCCCCGAGTACTACAACCTTCCCACCACCAACGGCGATCACTGCACCGGTGACGGCCACAAGCTCGCGATGCAGGTCGGCGCCCACGGTATCGACTTGGAGAAGGTCCAGGTTCACCCCACTGGTTTGGTCGACCCCAAGGACCCGGAGGCTAAGGTCAAATTCCTGGCTGCCGAGGCTCTCCGTGGTGTCGGCGGTCTGTTGCTCGACAAGGAGGGTCAGCGCTTCGTCGATGAGTTGCAGCACCGCGACTTCGTCACTGGCAAGATGTGGGAGAACGGCAAGGTTTGTCTTCATTTTGCTGTGACTAGAACGTCGGCTGATACCCGTTCAGTTCCCCATCCGTCTTGTCCTCAACGGAAAGGCGTCGAAGGAGATTGAGTGGCACTGCAAGCACTATGTCGGCCGTGGCTTGATGAAGCGCTGCAACAACGGTGACGAGTTGGCGAAGGAGTTCGGCTTGCCGCCAGCCACCCTCAAGAAGACCTTCGAGGAGTACAACAAGGCCGTCCGGTCACAGAAGGACCCCTTCGGCAAGAAGGTGAGCTTGGCATGCATACATGAACTTGAAGAGGTCTAACGATTATTTAGTTCTTCTCTGGCGAGTGGTCGTACGACGACATCTTCCACGTTGCGATCATGACCCCCGTCCTCCACTATACCATGGGTGGTCTCGAGATCGACCCCGAGTCGCGCGTCATCGACGGCAGCGGCAAGCCCATCCCGGGTCTATTCGCCGCTGGTGAGGTTGCTGGTGGTGTCCACGGCGCCAACCGTCTTGGTGGCTCGTCACTGCTCGGCTGCGTCGTCTTCGGCCGCGTCTCTGGCGACTCTGCCGCCGCATACTTGCTCCAGGCATCCGGCGAGGCCCTCAAGAAGGCCGGCGGTCGCCTCGGCGCTGTCGCAGGCCACATCTCCGGCGCACCAACGCAGACACCAGCGAAGGAGGAGCCGAAGGGCAGTGACGCGAAGGCGGGCGTGAAGACCTTCGACCTCGCCGAGGTCGCGAAGCACAACACGAAGGACGACGTTTGGGTCGTCGTGAACGACCAGGTGCTCGACGTCACCTCCTTCCTGCCGGACCACCCGGGAGGGGAGAAGGCGATCCTGCTCTACGCGGGCCGCGACGCGACGGAGGAGTTCAACATGTTGCACGACCCGAAGGTGATCCCGAGATATGCGCCGGACTCGGTGATTGGCACGTTGAAGAAGTAAACGCACGCACGATCTCGCACACAGTTTCCTTTGTGTACCCCACTTTGCTGTATCATGAGTTACGACGCTTTGCATATTTTTATTGCATTGGATTACACGCAGTCCGTCTGAGACCAGGAGTGAATGAAGATTCAAGTGAACGTCCTCGCCTCTCCCGCATGAGAACGAACTTGTGTACGATTCTGAGTAGACTGATCTGCCGGTGTTCTTCTGTGCGAGCGAGCCCAAGCTCTATGACTTGGCTTCGGTCTCGGGAGTATAGAGTTCCGATTCAATATGCTTCAATAGTGAAGAGAGCGTCTAAGCAGATACAAAGCATAATTAGGAGAGATACACCCGAGTAGAAATGGAATGCGCGTGCGGGAAGAGAAAGCAATTGGATGCTGTTCATGACGACGAGCGATAGTCGGTGACTCGGAAGGGAATCGGTAGTGGTCATGAGGAATCGTAGGGGAACGTTGGTAACCAATGAAGCACAGACCGGTGGTGACCCGAGAAACAGAGACGAAGAGGCAGACGGAGGCGTAGCTCGGAAAGCGGTGGGATGAGGTTACAACTACAAAGCGAGATGCGATAAATTACGGCGATGTCCATCCATCCTCCTCGTTCGGTTGTGCGCGGCGTCGCCGTCCGGCCGCGGCTCCTCGGCCTTCCGAGGGCGTTCGTTGGCGGACCTTGTCGTTATACACCCTTGACAAGGTTGAGGAGCCCACCCGCCCTCAATTGCTAATCCCGTCCTCCAGGTGCATCCCGTCAGGCGCGACGCGGCGCAGGTCTGAGCTATGACTGTACGTCGGCGAGGGGCCACCAGTCGGCATGACCTGAGGCATCCCCTGACCCATGCCTGAGCCCATACCGCCCGCGCCACCGCCCATGCCACCCATACCCATCCGCGGCGCGCCCCCGGCCCACGAGTCGAACCCGCCGTCGTACCCCCAGTCCAGCCCGAGCGCGCTCAGGTCCAGATTCCACGCGCTCTGGTCGATGCCCTGCATCGGGCCCGCGCCTGGGATCTGCACGCTCCCCGCGCCCGCGCTGCTCCCTAGGAGCATCGACTCCGCGCCGCCGCTGCCACTCGCGGCCTGGTGGATGTGCAGGCCGCAGTTCGCGCCGAGCGCGATGCGGCCCTGGAGCGCGCTCACGATGCCCGCGTACTCGTCGGCGTGCTGGAGGCAGTGGGCAACGCTCGCGGTGCGCTGGAGGCTCGCATCGGCGAGGTCCCAGTCGTGCTCCTGCCGCGCGAAGTGGACGGCGTTGCGGAGGCGGGAAAGAAGGACGATGGGGCAGGTGCGCGCGGAGGCCTGCGTCATAAAGGACGAGGGCGGAGGTATTGGCGGACGCGGCTGACCTTCGGCTTGCGCGCGCTGTTGCTGCTGCTGGAGGTGCTGCTGGACTTGCTGCTGGTGGTTGAAGGCCATGGCGAGCGAGAGGCGGAGCAGTGAGGAGGTGACGGAGGAGAGGATGTGGCCAATGTCTATAAGGGGTAAATTATAGGGAGAGCGTGGGGTCAGGAAAATTGAAACGTACGGCACAGCCAGAAGCTATCGAAATCGTAGCCGTCTAAGAGGCAGAAGTAGTCCACCGCGTCGGCGAATATGGTGAGCGTGTCGTCGTCTGGAACAAACCTGGCTTCCCCGAAGGACCTCAGAAAAGAGTATGAACACGAAGAGATGGATAACGTACGGGCTGCCGAGACCGATATATAGCTCGATAGATACTCGTCGAAGCATGCAGCGAAAGCAGAGAAGAGTCGTCATAAGACATGCTAAGGGGGTGATTGAGCACACCACCGCTCGTAAAAATCAAGTGTATCACGTACCGACACCTGACGGCTTCATGGGAGACCGTCCGGGTACTCCGATCCCCAACTCCTCCCATTCGAGCTTGACCTCGTCAAGGAGTGC